>CANYCX010075160.1:0-20049 GCA_948193385.1 Breynia disticha f. nivosa
GTATAAACTTAAAACCTTAAGATATCTAGAATCATTATCAAAAAGATTTAGATTATTTCGTTAAGTATATTGAGAGAAATATCAAAAATAGTACAGGAGGTCGAAAACAGAAAGGTATAGCAGTGGAAAATAATGAGCACATTGTATGAATTATTGTGAATTGTTTTCGTCGAACCACATGATCCAAAAATTCACAGATGACACAAAAGAGGTTAAAAACAAAACAAAAATATATTAAAAAAATTTGGAAGTTATTTAGCAATTTAATTGTAATTAATTACAAAACTGGACAGAAAATATTATAATTCTGGCTTATAAAAATTCGATCAAACTAATCGGTCAAATCGATAAATCAGTAAATTAATCATTCATCTGATTCAATTTTATCATTTAAACTAGTTTGCAAATTAAGCGACAGTCAAACCAATGAAAATCGATGAACCAACCGATTCAACCAATAAACATAACAAATTTAGGAGCTAAAAGAAATTAAATAATTTAAAAATTAAATAGTTTTGTATATTTAATTTATTTATTTATATTATTTTTATATTACCCGTTCGAACAGTAGACCACCGATTCGACCAATAAGCCAATAACCTAACTTTTTTCCTGGTTCGATGTGATTCTAATAACATTGTGCCAAACCATAGGCTGCAATAAACCACTTGAATTTTTCTATTGATATTATACCGCAGCTATGGATGTCTAACAAGCTTACATTCGTCAATCTTTACATACTATACAGCCGAATGCCAACTAAAAACTGTGTTCAGAATACAATAAGGCATAACAGAACGCAACAGAAGAGGAAAATTGAAATTCTGTTCAATGATTTGTCCACCTGCATTTCATGCCTTCTCAACCTCGCACTGTTGCTTCCAAACAGATTATATGAAGTAGGATACGTGAACAAGCTCTCCGAATTCCCAAAAACTCTCGCATATACCATCTCGCCAAACATTCTGACAGACGGGTGATTAATATCCGTGCCCCCAATATTAAGCAATGGTGAGAGAGCCGGTTCTTCAAAATGCCCGTACGGATTGTCAGAAATATAATGATTCTGGTCGGGATTACGATATGGAAGCTGCTGACCAGTTTGAGGGGTGTTCGAAACCAAAGCTTCAGCTCCAAAAGCTGATGGTCGAGGGGGGATGGCCACACTCGGATGATGTGTTGTCTTCACTTCAAGCTCATTTTCAGCTGGGGCTTCACCACGGCCATAAAGGGGAACCATTGTCGTGTGAGATATATCAGCTTTACATACCGGGCATTGTGGGTGTTCGTTAGACGCAAGTGAAGCACTCTGGACATGAAGCCACCTGAATATGCACGGCCAGCAATAAAGGTGACCGCAGAGTGTTACCACCGGTTCATTTGCATACTCTAAGCAAATATTGCAGTCAAAGCAACCACTATTGCTTTCTGAACTGGCAGAATTTGCAACTGATTTCCATTCCTGTGCAAAGTATTGCTCAAAATCCATCTATATGACTTGATTCCTCAATGCTTAACTACTATCCCAAAAAGATCCTTTAAATCTGAAGAAAAGAAAGAAAAATCAGATTAATAGTCAATTTTCTCAGTGATTGCAGTAAAATTAAAACACAACGACGTAACCCGCAATCACAATAAAGAGAGGAAAAAATCGCGGATTGAAAAAAAAAACAGGAGAAGACATTCACTGGAGTAAAGAGCAGAGCTTGTCAAGTAAAGATGTGAGAGCAACTACAACAACAGAATTACGACACTTGCACGAGACAAGATTCACAACAGCATTATTAGCTTCACAGAGTAGAGGGGCCAAATCCGCCGAAGATAAATCGAAAAACAAAGGATTTATTCTCTAAAACTGAGAACATTCTACTGATCAAAAAATATTCTACGACTCAAAAAAACAACCACTACCCAAATTCATTTAATGAAAAGGATTCAGACCAAAAAAAAAATTAATGAAAAGGATCCGAATTATTCTCTAAAACTCAGACGAATTCCTCGGAAAACTATCCAAAAAAGATGCAACCAGAGATAGTAAAGGAAAAAAAATTCAAGGCTGGTTTCGAGTAACTCACGCAATAAGTTTTGCGAAGTCTTCTCATTCGAGTCTTCAAAACAAGAGTGTCGATCACTTAATCCTGCACATAACATTCACATAAATCATTCTATAATGAAAGAAAACATTTCTTATCAATAAGTAGTGACAAAATCCTCCAAACATATTAAATTAAGCTTCTAGAAGCTACGAAAAACCACAATATCGCCATAAAATATATATTAAAGCGACAGATTCCTGCTTGATCATGTTTCTAAATTAGCTACAACAACTATATTAAAAAAATATTTCACCAAATAAAATTAACACTAATTCTAGATCTAGAAACCTCCACACGAGAATAAAATTCGGTGACTTCCAAATGCCTGAACTAGATGTTTACAGTACGAACAAATAGGAAAATAATTATATTATATTGCAAACATTTGGATGAATTTGAACTCGGAAAAGGGAAGAATAAAAACGGAGCCGTTTCGACGTACCAGAAGAAGCATCGATTGAAGAATATAGCGGGTTTGATGAAGATAAGGAAAAGGTGCTTTATCTGTGAATAAAGAATGGATATTGTGATGATTTTATAGAGAAATGAGAAACACTCTCTCTCTCTCTCTCTGATGAGAAATTACGATCGTCAGTGGAAAAGTGTGGATCCCAGTTTGGCCATTTCATTGACGTGGCACGGTAATCTGCATTTTCACACGCGCGCGTGCTTCCTCTCTCTCTTTCTCTCGTATTGTGTTTGTGATAGCTACGGCAGCACCGCCTCTTCCACTTTGATGGAAAGAAATTTCAACTCCACTCGTAGAAAAAAGTTGCACAAGCGTAGAGGATCTGTTTAGCGTAGAATCAAGACAATAAAAAAGGAGTTTAAAATTCAAAAGGAACCGAAAACATAATTGAAGTTGGATTTGTCGATGAGATAAAACTTGCATTCAAAGGAAGAGTGGAAGGATTAATAACGAATTAATGTTGAAAGACGTTTAAATTAAAATCTTAAATAAATTTGTGATTGAGAATGCTCCAAATCTTAACATTATATTTTTTTTTTACTAAAAAGGTGCTATGAATCATTTTCATAATCATCGATGACTATGACATTGGAAACTGATGAGTTGAAGTATTTTTTGGACCAACTCAACTACGGCGAATCGAAAAAATTAAATTGAACCTGCCGGTTGGATTAAATGTGTGTTGAAAAATAAGGACTGATTTTATTAAGTTTTGGGCGAGTTCATCGAGTTTGGGTTTTAAAATTTTCAGCGGTCAACACCAATCCTCTCTTGTACGCTTCCCATGTCCGGTCATTTGAAAATAAATGTAGATGCTGTAATTTTTTAAGATCAAAACTGAACTGATTTTGGATTTGTTGTTCGCGACAACAATGCAAATAGAATAGACTGTGACGTGCTATCTGTCTAAACTTTTGGAATTAGAAAAGTATTAAGCTGGATAAAACATCACGATGCTACTAATGTGATTGTTGAATCTGATTATTTGATGGTAATGACTGTCGTTAACTCTAGAGCTTAAGTACTCTAACTAATGTTCAGGTGATTTATGTTCTTAAATCAGCGAACACAGTTGCTTATACTGTTACTCGGACATCATGTTTATTGTCTGATAAATGTTTCTAGGGTTCTCAGTCTCCTCAGACTGTACTAATAGCCTTAATTGTTGATAAACATATAATTTAATCAAATCAGTATTTTTTTGTTCTAAAAAAGAACTTAGCCAAGTTTAACGGTTGAGCATATTTGGGTGGTTAGATGGCTTCAATTTGGATGGATCGGATTTTTTTTTTCAGTGGACTATTGATGACGATTAAGCTGGTTGAAAATTTAAGGGATTTTCAAAAAATACGTAAATATCAGTTCACGATGGTGACCTTTACAGATAATAATTCATTGTCTGACTCGACTAGACGATGAAACTTGTTAGTATTTTCTTAGATTGACCCGTAGGTCCAGTGGTTAAAGGATTTAATTCTCACACTAAGAGTGGACGGTTTGAATCCTGGAGCCGTATCGATGCTTGAAAAAGCATACAGACCCGTTGGTCTGCTGGTCCGTCAAACTACTCGAAAGGATGTTCCTTGCTATTAGCCTGTGAGCTAGCCCAACCCTCGCCTAAAATTCTTTCAACAAAAAAAGATTGATCATTAATAAATAAATTAACATGCTAAACATGCTTAACTCAATTTTTTTGATTAAAAAGTTAAAGAAAAGCGAAAAAAGCAAATATCTATGTTAGAAAAACAAGATAACCAAAAAATCATTGAATTGACTTTTTAAACTCAATAACAAAAATTTAATTTATAAAATTAAATGAAATCAAAATTTATTTGATTACAAATAATATAAAACTGAAATAAACAAAAATGATTTAAACTTTTTTTTTTAAGTCAAGAAAACTGTGGTGTCATATAACAAATATTTTCAAATAAATAAATAAATAAATATATATATATATATATATATAACAGACATTTTCAAATAAATAAAATCACTAAACAAGTCACTAAAAAGGAAAAAGAAAAAAAACATAAACATTTCCACGTGGTGTTTCTTATTGGCCAAACACCAAGCAGATAGCAGACGTACGCCTAAAACAAAAACGACAGCTTCAAATTTGAATTTTCTTCTTGAAATAACAGATTCACTTTAAGCGCGCGAAAATCACACTTGTTTCATTTCATTTCGATTTTGCCATCAAAACAGTTAAACAAACACTCTAAACAACGCAAGCTCATTCTCAAAACGATGTCCGCTAACAAAAGAAGCTCCAAGAAACGAGCCGCTGACTCAGTTGTGACCAAGTTAGACTCTAAGTTCCGACTCGAAGAAGACGACTTCGATTCCGATCTCTCTAGGTGTTTTTTTTTTAAAATTACATCGCTGTTTTCTTTGTTATTTTCTTTTTTGAAATTTTAAATGTTTATCTTAATTTGTTTGATTGAATGCAGCGATATTAAAGGATTAGTGTCGGCGTTACAGATGATTAAAGACAAAGCACAAAAGGACGGTCAAAAAAAGAACGAAGAAACAATCTCTAGGTGATTTCATTTTTATTCGCTTTATTTATTTATATATTTACGAGTCTGTTTGGATCGTTCGGTGAATTTTATTTTCTGCTTTATTTTATGAAATTGGACATAATTTTATATAAAATTTAAATATTTAGATTGGCTTATGTTTTCTTTTCCTTTTTAGATTTCAATTTGATCTGCTTGCAATTTTAGAATAATAAAAGTTAAATATAAAATCCTTTGGTTACAGTGTTGCTTGTGAGATCCGATCAACGATAGATGAGTTGAAGTCAAAGATTGAAAAAGACAGGTACACCTAACAAATGCATTAGTTATTAGAATTTAGATCCTAGCAATGATTCATCACTTACTTGAAATATACGAGTATTTTGAGTAGTAAATTTACAAAATTATTCCAGTCAATTTACGAAATTGTCTCAAAAAATTTAAAACAGAGATGAAAAGATTAACTATCTCTTAATATTTGGTTTCTAATTTGTGCCAAACAGACAGAATTTCTCCAAGGCACTTTCTAAGAGCTCAAAGGAGGTATGTTGAGGACTCTAAACTGATTTTAACAACAAAAAATAGTGAAATTATTGTTATATGGATTTCTCATTACTATATTACTTTGCAGTGTGAAACTTGCTTGAAGAATGAGACTACCAAGTTTCAGGAAATATATGAGAAATTTTGCAAGGAGAAAACAACACATCTTCAGGCCATCAAAGGTTATATTAATTAGTTTGATTTTTTCTGGAGGAAAATGTTGCAGTTGTTGTTGCCTTAAACTTTCAGAAAACTAATCGTTACTGTGTGGTGTTAGTAATTTCCACAATTTCTTTTATCATTAATTGTATATTGATAGATTTGATAGTTACTTGAGTTTGAGAGAGATTTGAATTTCTTGTTTGACAGATGTTATTTCCAAGTTTGAAGAAGATAAGGAAAGACTGTTCATGAGATACGAACAGATTAGTGAGTGCTGCGCAATCCTGATCCTTTCTTTTGGTTTGTAAAAGACGTTTATGTGACTATGGGTTGATTTCAGGGAAGAAGGAGAAAACAATGATATCTGAACATGAAAAAGTCTGTGCTGATAAGATTGCTAAATTAGAGGATTCCCTGAAACAGAAAAAGCAGGTAATATGGCTGAATTTAATAACTTATTCACGTTCATTTTATCAAGTAATAATGATTTCTTAGTCAAAAAAAAAAAACAGGGCGACAAGACTTTCAGCTTTCTGAGGAAAACGCTCGGATCGTTCTTCACTGCGTCAGATGAGGACTTCCCAGCAGACGATTGAATATGCCTTCAGTGGATCCTAGTAAGCATTTCCTTCCAGTAAACTCAACTGTTTCTTTAGTTTATAAACTGCGAATACATACTTAGATTCAATATTTTTACGTGGGAAGATCTTAGAACACATCTTCTAGTTAGCTTACAAACTGCTGTTAATTTGACAAGTTCTATACTGCATATGCAACTGATGAGTGTGCTTGGATTTTAGCACTCATTTTCTTGAAGAAAGAAAGCTGACTCGAGAGGTGGTTAGCACATCTAATTGTGCTTTAGTAGTGCGAATTAGTCGAGCATTTAGAAAGCATTTTACATAAGACTTTTAATGATTCTATTGGATGATTGTGCCCGTCACTAAACTAGCCTGTCCACTACAATAATAATTGAAGTTGTCTAAATCACCAAGTGATCAATGATGGGGCACTGCATTGTACAGATGATTCGACGGTTTAGTTCTTGTTCAAGATATTTTAAGGCAGTGTTTGGTTGGTAGATAAAAGGAAAAGAGTAAAAAATAAAGATTATTAATTTTTTTTCTTGTTTGATTTTCGTTTTTATTACAATTTTTTGATTTTTTTGACACGATTTTTTATTTGTATTGATTGTAGTTTATTAAATATAGTTGATTCATTAATTGAATCAATCATAATAGTTTACAGTAAATAAGAAAAGGTATTTTAAATAAACAATATTAAAAAAAAATCAAGCCTATTTATTTTAATTTTTAAATATTAAAATAGCACTTCTGTATCTAATAAAATGAGACAAAAAGTAAATATTTTTTTTGGGAAAGGGAAAGAGATTAGAGGAAATAAAATTTTAGTTCTTTTAACTCTATTTTTTAAAAGATTTTGTTACTTTCTTATTTAAAAATTAAACTATTAAAGTAAGTTAACAACAAATCTACTCTATTTTATCATATATTTACAATTGTGACATTATTTTGACTTCATTCATTAAAATTTTCGAACAATAAAATTTTACTTTTTTTTTTTCATTATCTCTATTAATTTTACTTCTAACTCCATTTCTCTCCTCACCCAAAAATATCCTATGGTACGAAATGAAACACTAGCTTCCAAACCAATGAAGGCATTTCGTCCAAGCACGTTTTCCACAGCAAAATAAATCCAAAAGATAAGGCATCCTATGGTTAATTCCAATACAGAACATGGGTTTGCACCCTTAAGACGCCGCCAACAAAGACACATTGTCCTCAAGTATTTTAGTTCTGTTGTTTTTGGTCAGGGCAAGAAGCATTTTAGTTCAATTAATAGAGAATTGACTAAGGATACTCCTACGATTCGGTGTTTGAGTTGATTATAATTGATTGTATTTTGATATTGTCTGCTTATTGTAATGTGAGAGTTAGTATTAAGCAGATCACGAGTTTAGCTGCTCATGTGTTTGCTCGAATATCGAATCTCCGCATTGTATTAGCCGCTTTAGCGGCTGACTTGATCAATTGATGCTCTTATTTTGGTTCAATAAACAGAGAATAGAAGGGTCACGGAGTAAAGACCTCATACTTGTGTTAGTGAGGTTAGTAGAAAGGGTCATTCCGGCCCTTGCTCATCAAGACATCAACATATCACCCAGCAAAGATTTACTTTACCTGGAAAGAAAATCTTTTCCCGGCCAAATTCGAATTCGTTGCACAAAGCTAATAAACCAATAGGAGAAGAAATTCCAGAGCCCAGAGGAGCTTCATAAGAGGCACTTCTTAAATAAACATAATTGAGAATCTACAACATTTCCACAACTTTGCCGTAACAGGTACTTATCATGTGCTTGAACATGAATAATTTACAAGGATGGCCAACAAATGCCTGCCGAATTATCTGATGCCACCACAACCGCCGGGACTCGCCAGCTCGTGTGGTGTGTTTTGCAACTTCACTCCCACGACGCACTTTCAGTGTAGCGAAACGCTTCCAGAAACCCGTGTCTTAAATTATGTCCCGGATATCTTTACGCAAGCACATTAAAGCATAAGAAGGTTATCGGTCAGTCAGTTGTCAGGTTTAGGAGTTTGGGAAGGGAGACCTTGTTGCTCGGACCATGGTGGGCGCTTGTTGTGATCCTACACGATGAATATCAACACGTTCAGAGTACGGAAACATTCACATGTAGAAAGATAACAATCATAAAATACAATATGGCGCAAAAGGAACAAAGTGAGCCACAAAGTATAAATGAGTTTCAAGGAATGAGTCCTCGACCGCAAGGATTTTCAACATCCCGTCTTCAAGATGTATAACAGCAACTAATCAACACTTTGCTGATAGTCATGCCATAAACACAATTCAAAAATTCAGAAACGAAAAAGAATTGATAAGTTGACATACTCGGATTTCAGTCACAGAACGGCAAGAGGAACATCGAACGGATGGAGCTCCGTATGGGTACATCAGCAACAGAGAACATCCGTCGCACTTGACGTTCCCAACTTCATGTGCTGATAAAAACAAATGAAACAAGGTTAAACATACGAAGCTATCCAAATAGATATACAAAGTTGAAAAACAAAAGAATAAAACCTTGTAAAACAAAGTTGAGCATCTGACAAGCAGAGCATTGAACTCGCCGAGCTCCTTTCGGATACGAAAGCAGCTGTCTGCAAGAACCACAAACCATCTGAGCCATTTCTGCATCTGACCACACAAAACAAAAGAAGAAGCTAAATTGAAAATCACTCAAGAATCTAAACAAAACAACTAGTAATTTCCAGAACAAACGAACGACTAATGCAACAAACTCAACAAATGGACCAAACCCATAAGTTCAACAACACTATACTTAAAGAAAACCAAAAAAATTATTTCAAGCATCACAACAATTAAATCACAATCACAAATCCCGTTAACTTTTACACCAAAGAATCAAACTTCTGAATCATATCCATGCGAAAAAGCTTAGAGTATAAACCTTTACGCCAAAAAAATTGACAAAATCAATTACTTTGCAAGTCCTAAAAGCGACAAGACAGCTAAAAGAATCATTTATCTTCGAAACTACGAAAAGAACCTGAAGGTGGTGCTGGGGGTTTCGGCGGCGATTTTGGTAGTGGTTCGGAGGACCATCCAGGTGGGGGGCCATCTTCTTCAAGTGTATTAAGTGTATCATCACGGCCTTCCATTGTTTCTCTACGTTAGGATTGGAAAGTTTTCCATTTTATGTACAATTCAAAGTGAACGACGCCGTTTATGACAGCCAAAGGCGCCGTTTGGCTTTTATTGCGTCAAAAATAATACGGTAAATAAAGTTATAAATTCTCTTTCATATTTTACGTGATACGAAATACAATTTTATCCAATATTTTTTAAAGTATTCTTATTAATATTTTTAAATATTAATTAATTATTTTTTATACTTTAATAAAAATGTATTCATAAGAGATAAATATAAGATCATTGTAGAATTAATATTTTTAAATTTTAACTTGCAAAAATTAACACAAACTGAAACAATATACTGCTTTTGACATTTTTTGCATTAAACAAATCGAATCAAAGAACATTTTTCTTCTATAGAGTAAAATAGGTAGACGATAAAAAGCCTGAATCTCAGAATGATGAATGATATGGAAGGACCTTAAAAAGAGTCTTTACTCGATCATCATTAAAAATTTGTAACTTTTAATTTGATTCATCCGTAAATTTTTTTTAAAAAAATTACATTCACAGCCCAAAAATTACAAATTATAACAACATAAATAACACTGCATTGCATCAATTAAGATCTACTACAAATAATATAAATTATCCAGTCGACATTATCAAAATCATTTCTTAATATACAGCAGAAGCTATAACCGCAGAACTACAAGAGAAAATTCATGTGTAACATTGCATTGCATTGCATCAATTAAGATCTACAAATTACACAACTCCCAACTTTCTTTTAATAACCAACTGACTTTCCCTTTGTTGCTTCCGACATATCTCTTCATTGCCGATAAAGCGGAAGGTAGTGAGAGTTAATGTCTGAGAGAGGCCGAGTGAAGTAAAATTCTATTATACCAAAATAAGTGTCTTAATCTTAACCCCCTTTTTTCTTTTTGTCTTTCGTTGGTTTGATGTCTTTTGTAAGCATTCTTGGTGCTATGGCCATGGCCATCAGCTCTTGGAACAGTAGCTTACAAGCATATGGAATGTGGACCTGCATATATTCACAATTTTTTGTCAGGTAATATGATGGAATGAATGGAAATGTCACCCGATAACACAATTAATGAGTACATGATTGGATACGACACGAATAACACAAACTCAATTTTTGTAATATGTATGACATAATAATGATATTTGATAGAAAAACGGCCCGCCAACTCGAATTGTCATCCATCCCAAATATTAAGGTGGAAAATTTGAATGTTTAAGATGAAGAGAATAAACGTCACCTGAACGATGTCAGTTTTGTTCTTGCAACCTCTGCATTCGAAGGAGTTCTTCTTGAGATTAGCAATAGCTATCAACCCACAACGCTCACAGACATGGACTCTGTATGCATCACTTTGGTCAAACAATCTCTCTTTGAGAAAATGTGCCGCGCCGTGTGCTATCATGCAATCTCGTTCCATTTCGCCGAAACGAAGGCCACCATCACGGGACCTTCCTTCCGCGGGTTGCCTTGTCAGAATCTGCACAGGACCTCTTCCACGAGAGTGGATCTTATCGTCGACCATGTGTTTCAATCTCTGATAATAAGTAGGCCCAAGGAAAATCATAGCCGTAAGGCGCCTGCCTGTGTGACCATTGTACATGGTTTCAAACCCACGCATTTGGTACCCACATTTGTGGAGAGCTTTGCTGATATTGTCCACCTAAAATTTTCAAGCAAGAACCAGCGAACTCAGTATGTGTCATACGTGCTTGTTTCCACAAAGCAGATGCCAACTACTATTCTGATATGCAACTAGAATATGCTCTATGACAAATATATTGAAGAATCCATGACCAATTTGCACCTCTAAATAAGAAAGTGAAAACGCATTATCAAGAATGCTTACCGTGACATCTGTAAAAGGTGTAGCATCTCCTTCCTTCCCCATGTGAGCAGCAACCTTCCCCATAATACACTCAATAAGCTGACCAATTGTCATTCGTGATGGAATAGCATGTGGATTCACTATGATGTCAGGCGTAACGCCTTCCACAGTCCAAGGCATGTCTTCTTGCGTGTAGGTCATGCCGACAGTTCCTTTCTGACCATGTCTACTACTGAACTTGTCTCCAATCTGAGGAATGCGGACTGACCTCACCCTTACTTTTACAAACCTTAACCCGTCAGCATTTGTTGTCAGCAGAACCTGTGAAAATGAAAAAAATAGAAGGTTGCCTTAAAAACTTTTCACAATCAGTGACATCATAATAAAGAGCAATTAAATGTGATTGGTACAGACATAAAACAAATGGAATGCAACCATTATCAACGCTTACTTGATCCACAATTCCTGTTTCGCTGTGACGTAAACTTATGCTGTGATCACGCCTAGTGTAGCGGGAAGACTGTCCCTGGGCATCCTCCTGAGAAATAGGAGTTGTCTTCCCAATAATAACATCCTCACCTGAAACTCTTGTCCCCTGCCAATAAGAAAACACGTTATTTGCTCAGAATTTCTAATCAGTAACAAACTAAACATGGCAACAGCACAATAAAATAACATGACATACTGGGGGTGCAAGACCGTCGTCATCTAATTTGTCGTAAGACCCATGCCGCATACCCTGTAAAACAATTTGTCAGTTGAATGTTCAATACCATAAAGTCTATAAGCAATGCAAATCATATATATTATTCACCATTGTATTAGTTCTGTCTGGGCGCCCAAAATCTTCTTTGACAAGAGTGCCCATCTTCTTTTCCTCATCCCTGTAATGAGAGGTCAGCTGTATACAAGAAATGAAGATACCTCATATAAATCAGTAATCACAGATGAAGTGCCATAAGAAATTACCTATATGATCGGAAGAAAAGTGATCTAAAAAATCCACGATCAATAGAAGATTGGTTCATAATAACAGAATCTTCCTGATTGTATCCAGAATAACAAGCAATGGCAACAATAGCATTCTGAAGTAAAATGAAAGGCACAGAAAAGGTTACAAACACAAAGATGAATAATAGTATAACACACAACAAATATGATGCATCAAGAAGTACTGACAATGCCAGCTGGTAGCTGCCTGAAGTGAAGATGTTCCATGGCCCTTGTGGTAACCAGTGGTTTTTGGGGATAGTATAGAACATAAGCCAATGTATCCTGAAATAGAAATAGAAGATAAGCACATAGAAAAACAAGATAAGCACATCAGAAAAACATAGTGCATATCATGAAAACTAAAGAGAGTCAAACTTCCAAATACACACCATCCGAAACTGGTAATTAGTAACATAAATTCCCATTGCTTGCTTTCCCATAGCAGATTGGTAAGTGTTACGTGGAGACTGCATACACCAAAAAATATTAGCACAGCGAGCATACACAAGCATATAAAACTTACTAAACCAAAAACAACTGTACCTGATTATGGTCCGGAAATGGAATAATTGAAGCACAGACTCCTAAAATCAAAGACGGATGGATCTCACAATGGGTGTAAGTATCAGAATATGCTTCCTCTGGATTAATCCTAGCTTGCACAAGATCCTGGAAACAATAGTTGGCTAGTATCAGTCCTACAACCCAAACAATTATATATATATATATGCCACAATCAATATACGCCCATAATAATTGTAACACATACATGGATGGTCATGGATATCATAGTAGTCTCCTCTTCCTCGGTGTCAATATATTCAATAAATCCCTTGGAAACAAGGTCATGCCAGCCACCCTCTTCAGGGGATTCCTGGAATATGAATGCTGTTACCACAAAAGGATATTGGAAGTACAATATAAATTCCCAAAATATTAAACAACAATTTTCTCACCCTTTGCTGTAATGCATGAATATCTTTTTTTCTTATAAGAAGTCTTTGTTTCTCCACAATGAATAAAGGTCTACTGCAACGACCATAATCCGTGTAAATTCGCAACTCTTTCAACCGAATATCTCTAACAACTCCCACCTCAGTATTGACATCAACCTGTACAAACAAAAATCATCAGCATTCAAATAGGAGATAGTTCACAAGGGGAAAACAACAGCATGAAGTTAAAAGGCAATTAAATTTGCATAACGTTTTTTGGTCATACATATAAACAAGTAATTTCCGTTTCAAGTGGCATCCTCACAAACAGTATGTTGCTCCAAAACATGCATATTAAGATGATAATCGGTGCTACAATGCAGAACCGGGCCATTTATGTCACCATTTTGTTGTCATTTTTGCAAAGTGCATTAACATTCATGTCACTGTTACATAATAAATATGAAAAGAAAATGTTGACTGACCCGTCTCCTCAGTCTTCTTAACGTCTTCACCAACATATCAGGATCACGATGGATACCCACCCAGCAACCATTAACAAAAATCTTTGTAGCTTGGGGAATAACAGCAGGTGATATTTCCTAAAATCTCACAAAAAAAAATTATACAATAGAACAAAAGGCCAGTGACATTCGGCATCAACCATATAGCACCAAAACTTAAAAGTATATTTACCTCAAAATTCTCAGTACCCCATTCTTCCAAAAATTCCAATATGGGATATGCTGCTGATCCAACTGTTATGTAGACCATCAATGCAAGATTCTTCACCAGTCCACAGGCCTATTGTTGTTATAGCCAAATTAGAACCAAGCAGAAAACCATCACTACATCTAGACGGCAGTACCATTTAAATTCAAATATGAAAATTTAACACCATAAAGCTATACTCACTTGTCCTTCAGGGGTTTCAGCAGGACACATCATCCCCCACTGTGAATTGTGCAATTGTCTAGGTTTGGCCAATTTTCCTGGAAAATAGGGAAATCAACTAAGTAAAAGAAAGAAAAAACAAAAAATAAAGCAATGGTGCAGAAAAAAGAAAAGGATTACCTTCACGACCAATGGGAGAATTTAATCTTCTTAAATGCGACAAGGTAGAAGCATATGTCAAACGATTTAACACCTGTATAGAAAAAGATAAGTAAACAAAATGAATCGGAACTCAAAAAGATTTTAGCATGCATAGTCAAATCAGTAAATGAACACAAAATTCATTCTTTGCAACAAAAGATGAATAGGGAAATGGAGTAGAATATAATAGACGATTGAAACCTGTGACACCCCAGCTCTTGTACCAGCAGCATTTGCTTGACCCCAGTTTCCCGTGGCAAGTGAGTATTTAAGACCACTAGTAATAGTTTTGGCTTTAATTGCAAATTGTAGATTAACATCCTTCCCGTTGTCAACACACTGTACCATCCAACATAGAAAGCTCCTTAAACAATTTCATCAAAAATTTTAAAGAAGAGAAAAACAAAAAAATCAAAAGCTGAATTTGATAAGAGAAACCTTCTGCACATATGATCTGACATCCCGGGTCAATTTTCGAAACAACTGCACCCAACATACTAGAAAGTTAAGAAAGCTAGCAAGCAATGAATCTCAAACTTTTATCTGTAATCCTAAAATAACAAACCATTCTAAAAAGGCCTCCAAGTAATGGCCCGGCAAGATCCAGCCTCTTGTTGCCATAATGATCTCTATCATCTTCAGCCCTCCGGTCGAGTGCACATAGTAGAAGGCGATGAATAATATACCTGCCAGAAATAACTACTATGAGTGACAGAATATGCAACGATCGTCATCTTGTAGGGACAACACATACCCAAAATAGTACGCCTTTTTTGTCTCACAATACTCAGCAGTTCCAACATGAGGAAGCATTTCCTTCTGGAGAATTTCTTTGGCATACCTGAGGATATCCACAGAATGTTCTCTGTCAGCATAAAAGATCACAGAGGACATGCAGCTGCCAGAGCAAATTTTCTAACAGAAACATACTTAATCCTCTTTTCTCTAGTTACACCGACAGTTGCTCCACGCTTTCCAATATAATCTAGGGCAACCTGCACAGTAGAATACAGCACATATGATCTATAGGATAATAGGAAGAACAATCCAATCTCAAACAAGTCCCCTTTACTTGTGCAGGCAAGCAAATAAAAACTCCAAATTGATTTAACAAAATGAAGGTTTCTATGAATATTGCATCAAGCAGACAAGCACACAGAAGTTTATTTATCCTTTTCTCATTTGTTTTTCTTAGTTTATCCAACTACAGATGATAAGCTCACCTGTTGGTTTTGAATGACAAAAGCTTCCTCTAGAGAAGGACGAAGCAACTCCATCATTTGGGTATCGGAAAAATCATAACATATGTGTTCCAGAATGTCCTTATCAGCAACAAACCCCAAAGCTCGGAAAACTATAATAATCGGAATTTCAGTCCGAATGTATGGAAGAGTAGCACGAATATACTGCCCTGAAGAGCCCTGCAGTGAAACAGTATGGACAAAATTAGGTAAATAATTTCGGAAATAAACCAAGGAAAATATATGGGAGAAGTGAGTGTCATACCCCTTTGGCACTTGTTCGAGAAAGCATCCGCACAAACATGGTACTTGGCGGGCGGTTCTGAGACTCCGCCATCGACCTAACTTCAGCTACATAAGCATACTTGTTGGGCTGCCTTTTCTTGAACACATAAACATGATTCGTGCTCATCTTCTCCTGAGCAATTAAAACCTTTTCACTTCCATTGATAATAAAGTATCCACCCTGATCATAGGGGCACTCTCCAAGCTCCGTTAGATCTTTCTCAGAATTCTGGTACAAAGTGCAGTAACTCGACCGCAGCATAATGGGAACCTAAAATCACACAAAATAAAACAAAACCATTCTCAACAACAGGAACAAATCCATCAAATTAACTTATCACGCCTTAGTGCACAAACCTTCCCAATGAAAACTTTACAAAATTCCCGAGGTTCAGTCACTTCCTCTCCATCATGCCCTTTCTTAATCACCCTCTTGGTAACATCCACATACAACGGAGCAGAATAAGTGAGGTTTCTCAACCTTGCAGCTTTAGGAAATAAAGTTGCAGTTTCTCCATCAGACTCAGTCATCATGGGCTTACTCAAATATATCTGACCAAAGCTGATCTTATATATCGTCTGCAAGGGTAACCAGCAAAGTCAGTAACAATGCAATTTTCTTTGAAAGTTGAATGCAAAACCACAAATTCCTTCCCCAAGTCTCAACTGAGCTGAAAAAAACCTGATACTGAATTTTGCAATAACAAAAAAATATTCTTTTAACGCCGCAAGTAACAAAACCAGTATAAACCTTTTTTTTCACAGGTGGCATAATCCCTAGAACGAACAAACAATCCTTTAGAGCTCATTTAAGCAAAATGCAATCTTCTTCTGAACACAAAACCACACTTAAGCCAATGCAAGTATAACGTTGGAAAAAATAATCTTTCCGAGGCAATAAATTCCTCGGTATTTCTGACCGACAAACGGATACACCAAAAATTCACTCAAAAGCAAAACATTAACCCTAAAACAACAAACAAATCGCCCTCAAATGCACATTGAACACTTTCAATCCCAAGCTAACACAATTCCTCAACATCCAATTCGAATTTCACAACGACCCTAAAAATTCATCAACGACTTCACTAAAAAGCTAAAATAAACCCTAAAATCTGAAACTAAATACCTCAGCAAAGTCCGGTTGAACTCCAGGATTATGTTGACTTTCAGGTCGAATCTCAATATCAGCAGATTCATCAACAATTTCCTGCATAGTATTCTGAATAAACTCATCGAACGAATCAAGCTGTTGTCGAACCAAACCTTTCTCTTCAAAATACGCAGAAATCACAGCCCACGCGTCTTCTTGAGTAATCTCCTCATCTCCGTCTTCCTCTATCATTGGATCGTAATCCGCTTCGTCTTCCATATTTTAGATTAGAATTAGTGTTTCGTCTTTTGAAACCCTAGGGTTTGTTATAGTTTGTTTGAGTTCTAGTTTAGGTCGTTAATTTCTTTTTGTTTGTGGGGGAATTGATTATGATTAGTAAATAGAAGATAATTAAAATGTGAAGTGGAAAGCTAAAGAGGGTTCGGAGTGAGTTCTATTGAAATATAATCCGGTCTGTATGTTGTTGGGGGGAATTTGGGGAAGGAGGGTGTATTATTTTGGGGGGATTCAGATAGGCGATGACATGGAATTGCAGACGGGTTTAGGGTTTCCTTGAATTTTATTCGATTAAAAAAAAAAGGGTTGATATTTTTTTTTTTCACAAAATACAAATGAACTCAATCTAACGAAAATTTTTTTTAAAAATATATTTTTTGTATTTTAAAATTTTTTTAAATCAAATTTTTTATTTTGTAATTAAATATTTAAAAATAAAAAAATATAATTCTATATTTTAAATAAAAAAATATTTAAAAAAAAATTAAAAATTATTATTTTTTGTTTATTTTTAAGTTATAAGTTTGTTGACTTATTTTCAATTGATAATAAATGTTGAAAAATTAAGATAATATTTTTTCAGAAAATGAATTCTTTCAAACAAATGATATATATTTAAGAATTTCTTTCCCCAAATATCCAAATTAGAAAGTTAAAATAAAATTATTTCAATTTGATAAATTCTCAAACAAGAACAAAATTTTATGAAAACAGATTCAATATAATTAAAAATTTATTTGTTTTTACAAATGTTGTTGCTCAAATTCAGCAAAGATTTTTCACGTCTTACAAAATACACGTGTAATCCTGCAAAAAGAACACGATCAGAGAACGGAGTTCTCTCTTCCGTTTTAACTCCGACGCTCAAGTTAGATTTCTTCAGAGTTTCGGTAATGTTTGCAAGTAGTAAAGAGTATCCGATTTTGGAGTAAAGTGTCTTATATTTATAGATTGAGAAAGAGAGTGTAAAGTAGTATTAGCATTTGAAATCAAATTTTAAAAGTTTAATTTCAAATGTTTAAATTCAACTATTTCTCTTTTTTCTGCTCTCGGAATTTAGAAGAATATTTGATGAAGTCTATTAATAAAATAGGTCATCTTAATTTGACTTGATTTGATTGATTGAGCTTGACGAGATTAATGGTTTCATGGGCTTTTTGCCCAAGTCGCACCAACAAAAAATTGGTTCCAGCTAGGGGGTAGGCAGTGGTTGAGCCGTCGAGTTGGTCGGGGTAAGAGGCATTTTCAGACCAAACTGATTGTGAAGGGTTGAAAAAATGACAAACCAAACCAAATCAATTATTTCTTACAGACCAAACCAAACCAATTATTTCTTGCAGACCAAACCAAACCACTCCTAGTGGTTTGAATTGGTTGGGTTTACGGGTTGAAAAGAGGTGTAAATTTTAATTCAATTCTCTCAAACCGTCTTATTTTTTAGTTTAAAAATATAATTTTTTTACTTATAGTATTTTTACTTTTTAGTACACTAAAATTGTGAAACTCATTTTTAAATTCCCTTTTACCTGATTAGTAAATAGAATAAAATCAGAGAAAAATACGAGGAGGAAGAAAATGAAAAAACATTTTATAAACAACTCGGGCCCCAAAACAGTCGTAACATAAAATATTTTACAGCGGAAAACATATACAAGTTTGAAAACATTTCAAA
The DNA here is from genome assembly GCA_948193385.1 of Breynia disticha f. nivosa. Lineage (NCBI taxonomy): Eukaryota > Viridiplantae > Streptophyta > Magnoliopsida > Malpighiales > Phyllanthaceae > Breynia > Breynia disticha. Next base: position 18,983 of record CANYCX010075160.1, read on the forward strand.
CTCAAAATAGAAATATATACAAAATATGTACAATGTCAAAAATGGAAGCACCCAAAACAGAACAATGGAACTCGACCTCTGACAACAACAAACTCTGGCAGAAGATCTAGTGGCAGAAGACCATCTTGACAATAATCAATATTCATAAGAATAACACAGATATGAATACAAGTATTCATAATCGTAAAGCATTCATAATCAATAACACGAATCAAATATGTTATGAATGAATGCGAATCAAAATGCATATAAATACTATGCAATCACATGCGAATATCTGCCTCGGGGTCTTTCTTTTCTTTTCTTTTTCTTTTCTTTTCATATCATTTTTTTCTCGGTCCCAGACCGGCATCGTACCTAGTATGGCATCGTACCCAGTACGTCATCGAGATCTCTCTCAGAATCATCGGTCCCAGACCGGCATCGAGCTCTCGCCCAAAATCATCAAGCCCAACCTGTATCTCGTATCTCAGTGTCACACAATAATGCAACATAATGAATGATCAATATACTAATATCTCGTATCACAACTCATGTATCCTCAACATGCTCAATCAACAATTATATAATATAATCTCGCAATCTCAGTCACGTATAAATATCAAATACAACATCTGCAGCATGTTAACCAACATGTGTCAACCAAACGTCAATATATAAATCAGAGCATACCAAACTCAATCAACAATGTTCATAAAAATGAACGTAAAGACAAGTATAACAACATGCTAAATAATCACATAACAAATCGTGTAACATTCCGAAAATTTTTCGTCTAAAATAATCGATAATAGATGAGTTAATGTGAATAAATAATAGTTAAAAATAAATAAAATTGTTGATATAAGGTTGATATGAAAATGAGAGGGAAAAATAAAACAAATTAAATGAATAAAATTTATTTTCCCGGAAATTAGAAAGAACGCGGTGTCGGCACAAAAGAACGCGGTGTCGTAGCGACTGCGCGTAGTCGGCGACCACCCCGCGTACTTTGTAAAATGCCAGAAAAAAATAAAGGGGGACATAATTATACTCATTTAAGTATAATTAAACCTAAAGTAGATCTA
>CANYCX010075168.1:0-16519 GCA_948193385.1 Breynia disticha f. nivosa
AGTCTACATAGTATTAAAGTACTTAAAAGGGAGTCCAGGACAAGGTCTTATGATTAAGAGAAAAGAGGTCATCCTAGTATAGAGGTCTTCACTGATGCAGACTATGCAGGTAATATAGCTGATAGAACATCTATTTCTGGTATTGTACTTTTCTTGGAGGAAACCTAACTACTTGGAAGAGCAAGAAGCAATCTGTGGTAGATAGAAGCAGTGATGAAGCAGAGTTTAGAGCGCTGGCATTGGGTGTTTGTGAAGCTATGTGGATACAAAGAGTGTTGAAAGAACTTAGTATACCAGTTGAAGTTCCTATTAAGATCTATTGTGACAGTAAAGCTGCAATCGCAATCGTACATAATCCTGTCTTTCACGACAGAACCAAACATGTTGAGATCGACAGACACTTTATCAAGGAGAAAATTGAGGCAGGAATCATCTGCATTCCCTACATTTCAACAACTCAGCAAGTTGCAGACATTCTAACTAAAGGACTGGCTCTGAGTCAATTTCAGTTCCTTGTTAGCAAGCTGAATATGGATGATATCTACGGATCAACTTGAGGGGGAGTGTGAACAGATTTATTAGCATAAATGTTTACATTAGTGTGAATATATGTGTGAACATATCTGTGTAAATTAGAGTATGAACATAATCAGCTTTGTTAGGTAAGTTACCACTGGTGTACTTTAGATGAAAAGTCAGTTGTACATTAGTTAGGCAAATTCCTAGAAATTAGCTAGGACATCACTAGAATGATGTTAGTAAAGCTGTATATATATGCTTGTAAACTAATGATAATATATACAAGAGAGAATATCTCTGATTTCAAGTTGTACTCTAGATTGAACCAAGAAATGTTCTATTGCAGGTGGTTGCTCTCTGCCAAACTCCATTTCTACTCGATGATCCCAATGTAGGACTCCTATTCCCTGCAGATGCAATTGCAAGGGCTAGACATTATCTTGCAATGACTTCTGGTGGTCTAGGTATTTTTCAACTTGCCTTTTCTAACACCTTCACAGGTGAATGACCGGATAATAGAACTCTGTCAAGGATTGTTTGGATTATGGCTCTAAAAATACAAGATTGGCAATAAATCTGCATTTTGTTCCATATTAGATGCGTTGTTGTTGATACTCTGCCGTCTGCGTTTTTAAATTGCTAACACCATATTTCTCGTTGACAATGGAATGCTACTTCATTTGTTGCGTTCTTGTCAGTGGTTTTAACTTCCTTTAGTATACTGTAACTTAAACAATCATCACATACAGGAGCTTACAGTGACGCACGAGGTCTTCCAGGAATTAGGAAGGAAGTCGCTGAGTTCATTGGGAGACGGGATGGATATCCTAGGTCTTAATGATAGACATCACTCTTCTTTTGTTCCTTTCTGTTAATTTCTTTGTTTTGGCAATTTGATGTTTGCTTTAAAGGTTGATGAGTTTATTATTTCTTGCTTTGTTCAAAGTGACCCAGAACTCATATTCCTTACTGGTGGAGCCAGCCAAGGAATCTTGCAAATCTTGAATACTGTCATCCGTGGCGAAGGGGATGGGGTAACTAACTTTCTCTCATTGGAAAAGAACTAGTTAGATAGGTTTCTTTTCCTACCATAGTTTTTTTTCGTCTTTTATCTATCATAAGTTGTGATGCATTTGACAGGTTTTGGTTCCAGTTCCACAATACCCACTTTACTCTGCAGCAATAACTCTATTCGGTGGAACCCTAGTGCCATATTTCTTAGAGGAAACAGCAAACTGGGGTCTTGATGTTAATGATCTTCATAATGCAGTCACAGAAGCTCGTCGTAACGGAATCACTGTCAGTATGTTTTAATTCAAACTCACATATGATTGAGAAAATTGTTCTCAACTTTAGCTGACAGCCCGGTACCTTAATTAGTGAGTGGTATAATGGATGTGTGGACTACAAAATTACTCCTTGCAAGTGGTGGAAACTTATTGTGTTTTTTTTTTCTTTAAATTTCCAGTTTGGCTTATTGGTTATAAGAATCCCTTGATACATACTTTATTTTTGTGTAGAAATGCATGAATTCAACTTGACATTTCTTATTGCCTGTGTGTTTTAGCGGACGTGTTTATTGCCTTATGTCACCAGCTAATTTTGATTATGTCAAACTTAACCAGGTAAGAGCTATTGTTGTTATTAACCCTGACAATCCGACCGGGCAGTGTTTCAGTGAAGCCAATTTAAGGGAAATATTACGTTTCTGTTACAAAGAAAACTTGGTCCTTCTTGGCGATGAAGTTCATCAGCAGAACATTTATCAAGATGAGCGTCCCTTTATTAGCTGTCGAAAGGTGAAGATCATTTGCCGTTGGATCTAACCAGTTGTTTCCGGAACCGGATTCTTGACTGGCTCTAATACCGTGTTTTACTTACAACTTATATAGGTTTTGATAGAAATAGGCACTCCCTTCAGCCAGGAAGTACAGCTTGTTTCCTTCCACACTGTGTCCAAAGGATATTGGGGTGAATGTGGGCAGCGAGGTGGATACTTTGAAATGTTTAACATTCCTCCACAGGTTGGTTTGCTATGATTTTTCGGATAAACATCCTCTTACCTCCTTGGCATGCAGGAGGCGATCTATCACTCGATATTGACTGAAATCCTCAATTCTATCACATAAAACAGTCATTTTTCCTCATCATAATTCTTGACTTTGTGCTGACGCAGTGCCATTTGATTGTGATTTATGTTTTAGTATGTGATGTGCAGACAGTTGATGAGATCTACAAGATTGCGTCAATAGCAGTAACTCCAAACGTCGCTGGGTAGATATTCGTAAGCTCTGCTCATTATTTCTGTCGCCACACTTCTGCTTCTTTGATCAAATCATTATTAAAGACTAAGTTAATCATTTTGTTCTCCTTTCAGATGGGCTTGATGGTTAACCCGCTCAAACCAGGGGATATTTCATATGATCAATACATTAGAGAAAGGTATAGCATGATTTGGCTCTTAATTTTGACTCATAAGTGCTGGAAGAGAATGCCAAATGAAGTGATATATCGCAATCATTCACACTTCTTAAAAACATGCAGCAAAGAAATTCTTGAATCTCTGAGGAGAAAAGCAAGATTGATGACTGATGGATTTAACAGTTGGAGAAATGTTGTTTGTAATTTCACAGAAGGTAATTTTGTTTCCCTGGAACATGCATTTATGTTATGATTTACCACCAAATATTTGGTTTTAAGCACTTTCAAAATTGGTTTTAGGTGCTATGTATTCATTCCCTCAAATTCGCCTGCCCCCCAAAGCAATAGAGGCTGCGAAACAAGCTGGAAAAGTTCCAGATGTTTTCTACTGTCTCAAGCTACTCGAAGCCACAGGCATTTCCACAGTTCCTGGTTCAGGATTTGGACAAAAAAAAGGGTATGTATAATTTTTAGCTTTGAGTTTCTATATTCTGTCAAATGTCACTGTTTTGTTCTCTCTCAATGATCATGTAGGGTCTTCCACTTGAGAACAACCATTTTACCTGCCGAAGAAGAGATGCCAGCAATCATGGACAGTTTCAAGAAGTTTAATGACGAATTCATGGAGCAATACGAGGACAATAGTAGTTATTCAAGGATGTAAACAATATCTTATCTATTCTTCATCTATTCTTAGCTATTTGATACATACAGGCTAGTGGAAATACTACTACTATTTGGCTGTAATCTTCTCTACTGTCTTTATCATCATCTCTTATATTTGTTCCCCATAATCGACGCTCAATATAGCTTTTGAAGGTAATTACTATAACCACGTTGATTGAATGTATGATAGCCAGCTCATAATACAACCAAATTTGGATCGGCCAAAATCTCTGCAACACTGCCACCAAAATTTGTCCTTTCCCTGCATATTTTTGACGTGAAATCCAAACAAAAAGACACAGTTCAGACCTTATGGTAACTTTTATAATGATTGATTCTTATCTAGTACCATTGCTTCAGAATAGTTCTGCCTCAACAAGTAACAGCATTTGTACCTTTTGGCTGATGTGTTCAGCAGGCTTGCAGATTGCAGTACACTCTCACAAGATCTCTGATACAGCATTTCACCTGGTTTAACTGCTACTCTTTTGCTTACAAGATCTCTAATACAACCTTCTATGGCTCATCTCATCACTTCAGATTCAGAAACTAAAAGTGCCAATAGAGTGTAAAGTCTTCCTCTTTCAAGCACATTGCGAGGACCCTACGTTCTTATAGCTGATAAAGGCAAAAAGTTTGGCAATTACAAGTAAGAAAGAGGCGTTCACAACTGACAACTCAATTTCTAAAAAAGTCGCAACAACCAACCGACTTTACTGTAACAAGATACCTACTTAAGTCTCTGTTTGGGAATATAAACTACTATAGTACTATTGGTATTAAAAGCATGGAATATAGAATGTGATAATACAATAATCAACCAAAAATGCTAAAGCATCTGCAAAAGTCTCTTTAACAGATGGACACATGACCTTTTTTTCCCATCATCGACATCCAGTGCTGAATTTACTGGTTAAGGTTTTATTGCTACAAATTCAGAATTTTTTTTGAAAAATGATAAAAATAAATGAGTTAAAAGTGGCACAAGCAATAATATAAAGAAAAGACGACAGTAAAAAAGTAAAATTATAAGAGTAAGCACGATAAACGATTGTCCCTCATCCCATTTGTTTATGTGGCTGGCAAGTTAGTCAAGAACCACAGCAACAAATGAGCAGCAGCCAAAAGAAAAGGAAAGATGAAAGACTGCAGTCTGTGGAGATATAATCATTACATGTTTCAATATTGGATGCATACTGATACTATAGAGATAAGCCATGTTTGCAACTTTGAAAGTATTACTATATCTGAATTTTGAGGTGTGAAACTGCTGCTGGAACAAGTGTGAAAACAACAGTCACGTCACTATCCTGGAAAACCCAACAAAGCTATAAAATTTTTAAAGCTGCAGACATCTCTTTCATGCATGTCACCATAGGGATCTGATAATAAAGAATATTATGCAGTGCTTAATCATACAATTTCATTAAAGATAATACAATGCACCCACCAACTCCAACATGGAGTCACTGTTTGTTGATCCCAATCTGATGAATATCATATTCCTGAAGTTTTGGCGCCAAAATGTAAGTCAATCTCTGAAGGTGCCCGCGGTCAGCTGTTTTTACGGGCAACTTTATCTCTCCTATATGAAGAAGAAGAAAGTAGGTTTTTGAATGAAGCTTACATGTCACGAGTTTCCTCGGGTTCTTTTCTCTCTCTATATCTTATTGGCAAAAATGGAACATTGAACATTACTCTTCTGTATCATTTAAAGCTCTCTCTTTTTTAACTTCTAAAATAAAGCTCTCATCTTTTACATCTCTCTGAAAATCAAAGTCCAAGTCATTGAAACCTCAATCAAATCCCTCTTTTAGTTTCTACTTCAGTTTCCTTCTGGTTTCATTTGATTCTCTTACCAATCCCCACACGATCACAGAAATCCAATCTTTATATTATTCTCTCTCTGAATGCTTTATTCCCTTGTTATTATTCCCTCCTATATTACTCCAACATTTTTGGTTCTTTTTTTGGATCAAGATTTAATCTTTCTTCATGGGTTTCTCTGAAAAACATCAACTCGTTGATTCTACTAGTTTGGAATTTGATGGCAAGAAATGGGTTATTGCCGGAATTCCTCTTAGAGATCCATTAAAACCCATTTTCACAAAACCTTTAGAGAAAGATGGCGACTTTAGTACTAGTGACGAGTTTTCAACTACACCAACTGGTGAAGAAGCAAGAATTCCATCAAGAATAACGTGTCCTCCTGCTCCAAAGAAGAGAAAAGCTAGTTTGAAGTGTACTTATAACAGTGCTAGAGAGTTTTTTACTCCTCCTGACCTGGAAACTGTCTTCATGCGCCATGTTGAAAGGGCTAATTAACTCTTTGATAATATTGTTATGATTATTATTATTGTTGTTGTAGGTCATGATCACAATGTTCTTATTTCTTTTTCTTCTGTCAATCAGCTTATCTGATCTCTCATTGTTTCTTTATTTCAGATTTTAGACAGTTTTCCGTTCTGATTAGGAGGAGCATAATTATGTACAGCTTACTCTATCTAGTAAATAAAAAATTTCAACTTTCAGTTCCTTTATACGATCAGCTCCTGATTTTGTTCTTCAGAATTCTGCAATCACTTCAAAAATTAGTCCTTTTAACTGTTTATGAAATCCACAATGACTAATCATGGTTACATGAAAATCCGAGTCAATACTGTACTGTTCTGCAATGAAGCATGGAAATTGGATCTGTTCATCAGTTCATGTTTATTAATTTATCTTTCTCTGCAAAATTTTCCTACTGTGGTAGAGCCTAGAGGTTCTTATCTTTAATCCAGGGACTGTTCATGATCACGCGTATAGGTATAGAAGCTAAGAAATGACAGAAGTCAACATCTGTAGGTAATTAGCAGCCAAAAGTGTTGCGTCAAATGGCAAGTTAAAGGTGAATCGATTTCGAAAGTAAGAAAAAGAGAGAAGATGCTACCTACACGTATGTTTCTTCATCTTTTATTGACTTCATAAAACAAAACAAGAGAAAAAGATATAAGAAGCCATTAAAGCTTTTGTTGAAGTCTTAGCCATCATTCATCCATCCACATGACCCCTCCACCCACCCCAACATGTATATAGTATTTCAGATTAATCTTCATTTGAGTAGAGCAAAATTATAAAGACGATAAAATTTTCTTAACCGAGTGTTAACACAGCTGCGTATTCAACACTTGAACTCGATATCAATAGTTAAGCTATAACAATCCTCTATGAGCTCGGCGGTACTTGGGACTCTTATGAGATAAAGTGGGAAGGATCTGTATAGTGGTTTGTTAAAGTTTATGAATTAAAAAGGACAAGGAACATGTGGAATGGTAGATTAGAATCCTATGTTGTTGAATTGAATGGCTCTTATTGAGAAAGCAGAACAATAATGGAGATTTCCACTTATATATGCGTTTTATAACCTAATCTAATCCAATCAGCAGCAAGATATTGTTATAGAATATGGAATGTTTATTATCACCATTCCTAGTGTTAATAGCCCCCACTTGTGAGAATGTGCGAGTCATAATTCGTGTTAATGAGTCGAATTCGTTTCGTGTCAATTAATTTTAAATTTTAACAGGCTAAAATAGATAAATTTATTTAGGCTCAAATTTTCATATATCTAATTTTTATTATTAATTTTAACTAGTCATATTTTAATTTTTTTTAATTTTTTATTTATTAAATTATAAATATATCTCAGTTTGAAGTATATAAAATTAATATAAAATTTAGATAAAGTTATATTTAATTTAAAATCACAATAAATTTTATGAAAAAATTAATCTTTATAAAATCTATAAAAAAATGTAAAAATTAGTGTATGTCAAGTTAGGACATTATATTATGTTTAAAACTATGAAAAAAATATATAAATTTATAAATAAAAATATTTAAGTTCATATAAAAATTTATATAAAAATTTATATGAAGTTTATATTATGTTTAAACCTATAAAAAGTCTATTTTATACAAAATATAATTAAAAAAATATTAATCTACAAAGAAATTAAGATAGTTATATTTTTTCGCAAATAAAAAAGAAAAAAAATAATACACTATATAATTAATCTATTCATTATAACCTATACTCACTTATGCAAACTCAACTCATTTAATTTGCGGTGAGATCAATTCATATTAGCATATAATTTTTCAAATCGATCAAAATTTTGAAAAGTTTAATGTAATACTCCCTCTATTCTTTAAAGTTTTTTAATTTAATATTAAACTCTTATTTCTTAGAGATTGTCAATCTAATTTTTTATAAATATTTTTCCTTAAATGCTCATCAATTACTCTAATTAATTTTTGTTCTTCATTTTTTTTCAATACCGAACTTAGTTAGGAAAGCAAAAAATATTTTATATTTTCTTTATTAATTTTTTTTTTAATTTTTGTGAAAAAACTAATTTAACAAATTTAAAGAATAAATATAGTAATGTTTTTATGAGCTATAGAATATGGAATGTTTAACATCATCATTGGGAGTGTTAATAGCCCCACTTCTGAGAAAGTGCATGAGGAAGCTATAACATATGAATGGATGAGATTGGTTGAGCAGACTTCACATAATCTTGAGTTTTGCCACATATTTTTACATTAAACTAACTCCTTGGAACCTTTTATTCGTAAGTTCAGCGGTAAAAGATATCGACTAGCATGCTGAGGGTGTATAGTTTTTCGATTTCTGGCTCTGTAGCGGCGCCAAGAGAGACATATAGGTCTAGACCTACTGGTTTGCTAGCTTTAACAGAAATTTTCTGTCTTTGGTTTGTTGACTAGCTCGACTCATTGTCTTAAATTTTAAAAAAAAAACTAACTCCTCGGGATCGGAGAAGTTAGAGACTCAATAAAGTTGCAACACGTCTATAGAATACTGCACAATCTCACTTGGCAAGTTGTAGTAGTCAATTCTTTTTTAATTTTGGTGGTTTGGATTACTTACTACAGTGTGCTTGTATTATTGGAGGCCACGTCAATGGATGAAGAGCTTGGTAATTCTTGTCCTTTGTTATTGTATTTACAGTCTTTGAGACATCTTAGCTTTTATTTTTAAAGTTACCGCAGACAAGGAGGCATTTCGCATTCAAATATAAATTTATTAAGTTTTGGTAAGAATAAGACAAGCAACAAATATGAGTAAAAAACAGGAGGAGTAATTTTGAAGAATGCAAGTTCTGAATCTTGCAGAAACAGTAGATATCCAAAGACTGTTTGCTACAAAATTCAGAATCATCAATTTGAAATTCAGAAGAAGTCAGCTTGCAGGCTCATTACAAGTTAAATGCATGTCACTCTGCAAAAACTAGTAAATTTAAGGCAATAGTGCAGACAATTGGATCGCCATGAGTTACCATTGTCCCGACATATACTGGTGTCACATTCTTGTCCTATCTCAGCTCGTATTATAAACTTCCTCTAATCCCCATATGGTCCATATCTCCATATGCATTTAGGGCTAGTCTAAGATCTTTGAAGAGATTTATACAGTGTTAGCAGAAAAACTCTTTTATGGGTGGTGATAATTTAAAAGAAGCAAGCAATGCGTCACGAAGTGGCAGCATTTTGTGAGTAATACATTGAATGCATGCAGTCGTGGGTGGATTTATTGCTGCAATGGTGAGAGGCCAAAAATTCACATGTCAACTTGGACGTCACACCAAACTGTGGCACTGCAAAGCCTCTGGTGGGTGGGGCTCATGCTATGCACTGGTTGAAAATGAAGTGCCAGAACTGGAAGAGTACTGCTCAGCATTTCTACAAAAATTTAAGCAACTTCATCATGCATGCAGCAGTAATGTTAGTTGAGCTGACAACTCAGTCTTCTAATAAAGTTCAGTATGACGTGTTTTAGTATCGAATCCCAGCGAAATCGCTTTCATGAGGTAGGAACTGTGACTTCTGTTCCGATCCCGAATTAGTTTTCACCGAATGTGAGAAATACCAATAGTTGGGACAAAATGAGACGTCATGTTAAGTTCTGAGTTCAAAGTGAGACCACAAAATCCAGTTGTTTCCATGTAAATGATTGACAATATGGGGCGAAGGAGGTTGTTGAGAAGTGATATGGAGTTACACGCTTGGCCTAGATTTTCTAAACTGTGAACATTGGATTCTTAACGTTGATTTTAGGGCATTTCTTGTACTTCTCCACTACTTTACTTTCAAATTGGGTCAGGAGGACTGTTGCTCCATTAATCCTTAGTTGGGTTTCACTTATTCTCCGTTTGTTTTGAAGAATTTATTTTTTGGAAAAATATTTTTCTAATTTTTTAATATTTATTTTTAACGCAAAATAATTTAACAAAATTATAACTTAAAAACAATGAAAAATAATAAATATTTTTAGCATATTTTTAAAGAAAATACTTCTTTTATCTAAAATAAAAAATTATGTTTTCTTTATATTTTAAATATTTTAGTATAAAATACTAAAAAATATAATTTCAAAAAATAAAATTCTGAAACATAAAAAATATTTTTCACAGAAAATTAATTTTCGTCAAACAAACGAAGTATTATTCTCCAATTATTTTTCAACTTACCTTTAATATAATCAACTTTAATTTATACACGCAACTCAATCTAGAAGAATTTCACGTACCTTATCTTCTCATTGTTTGAAGTTTTTAATTTGGTTGAGACTCAAAACGTCAACATTACACCCGTATGAATTCCAATATTCTACACTACTTCATACATCTGATAAAATTTAACCTAAAAATTAACTTTAATTAAAATATATCTTCAACCATATCGTACTAAAACCAGTGTTGCAAAAACATGACTGAATCGATCGATCGAGCTGATGAATCAGCTACTAGTTCGATTCGATTTTACCATTCAAATCGATTTGTAAGTAAATCGTTAAAAATCAGTGAACCGGCCTATTAAACTGGTGAACTGAACTAGTTTTCAATATAAAATAAAATTAATAATTTATATATGTACATATTTACTTAGTTATATTATTATTAAATTTTCAGTTCGATCAATAAAGCAGTCGTTCAATTTTTTTTTAGTTTGATTACTTATGCTTTTTCGTAATATTGGCTAAAAAGCGTAGGAATTGAGTTTAGATGAAACTTATGCCAAAAGCTTCCTTTCGAGTTTATGGTGATGAATCCATGTATTAGTGGGCCATCATCAGCCGAATGTCATGGACCCAACTTTAGTGATAAAGAGAATAAGAGAAGGTGAGAAGAAGATATAGAGATTAAGGGAGAGAAGAGCGATAAGAAGAAGAAGGAAGTAAGAGAAGAGGTAGACTGAAAGAACATAGACGAGAAAAAGAAAAAGAAAAAGACTAGAGGAGAAAGAGAGAAAGAGTGTAGAGAAACTATTTTTGATTAATTGATTGAATAGTTTTGGACTAGGGCACACATATATATTGGGATAATTACATGTACAGTCACATTTTATATATGTTATATATTTTTATTTTTTATTTTTTAAATCTACCAATTTTTAATAATTCAACTTCCTATGTTCTTTCACAAATACACCCACTAACGACTTAAATAACTTCCAAATTTAATAAAATTGAATTGTTTTTATTATGTCTAATATTCATATAAAAATCCCATATATATTCTTCTATAATAACACTTGTTAAACTAAACACAAAATATTAATTTTAACTAATTAAATTCTTATAATATAGGATCATCACACCGAACTGCACTGTTTAGGACTATATATATATATATATATAGTCGGGACGGATTCAGGGCGGTTTTATTGAATACCAAACCCGTTTCGTCCTCAATAAAATTAATATCAAGTTATCCAAAACCCGACCCGATCCCCGATAAAACATTTAAAAATCCGTACCGTTCGGTTCGAATCGAGTCGGTAATCCACGTGCTCGGGTCATTTTGCCATTCCTAACTGTTGGGTGGCAATGAAACGACAACAACAACCTCGACAATCACTTGTATACACAGTATTATGTTCATTATAGAGCTTTCTCCAAGATTGTTATCGCTGTTCCTGCAATGATGAGGGAAAAACATACTTGGCCTCATCAATCCTGTGCCTCTCATTTCAAATCCCTCTCGAATTCAATCCCAACCTTCCATCAAAAACGCCCCAAATTCCCCTTCTCTCCCGCAACGTCATCTTCAACAAAAGTCAACTCCCCCGACTTCTCCATGCTTCCATCGGACTTACTATTCAAAATCGCTGCAACTTTCACGCTCCCGAATTTACAATCCGCATCGCTCGTGTGTAAGTCGTGGGGCCACGCGCTCAAGCCGTTGCGGGAAGCGATGGTGTTTTTGCGGTGGGGGAAAAGGTATAAGCATGGGCGGGCGGGGTGAAGGTGAATAAGGAGAAGGCGCTTGATTCGTTCTTGAAAGGGGCGGCGCGTGGGTCCACGCTTTGTATGGTTGATGGTGGATTGATGTATTGGGAAATGGGAATGAGAGAGAAGGCTGTTGGTTTGTATTTGAAGGCTGCTGAGATTGGTGATTGTAATGGGCAGTGTAATTTAGCAATTTCGTATTTGCTAGGTACCGTCTTTGTTTCGACTCGAGGTTTTAAAACTACCTTTACATTTTCAAATTGCGTTAAGAACACCCCGATTGCACAGCCAAATACTCAAATTGTGCTGCGGAAACTCTGTTTCTTCAAGACTTTTTTCTGACCACACTTTTTTTCCACCGGAATTTCAACCCTTTATGGTTTATGAAAACTTATGTTGTTTTAAGTTAATTCTGTTTGTTAATTTGGCTTTGTTTGTGTGTTCTGTAGATGAACCATCGAAAGCAAAAGAGGCTATTAAGTGGTTGGTGAAAGCTTCTGTTGGTGGGCATGTCCGTGCTCAGTATCAGCTTGCGCTGTGTTATCATAAAGGCCGTGGCGTGGATCATAATCCCCTCGAGGCTGTGAGTTTATTTCTACTGGTTTACTTACAAATTTTTGAGTTTGATGTTATTAATGCGTGATTGTAGCTTTTATCTCACATGTAGTGAAGTAAATTTTAGCACTGAGAGGTTGTGAGCTCGATTTCTCGTTGGAGAAATGAATGAGTTGCAAAAGAAGTCGCTTTTATTTGTGAAGAAAAAAATGCTAATTGTGAAATGATTGCAGTTCATAATTTTGTTAAGTTTGGTTTTTGAATGCAGAGGGACTGGGATTAGCATGAGAGATTTCTCTAAAATTTTGATTGATACAGGCTAGATGGTATCTACAAGCTGCTGGAGGTGGTTATGTGCGAGCAATGTACAATGTAGCACTGTGCTACACGCTCGGGGAAGGATTTGTTCGGAGTCGTCAACGAGCGAAGAAATGGATGAAGTGGGCTGCTGATCGTGGACATAGTAAAGCGCAATATGAGCATGGCCTCACTCTTTTTTCTGTATGTATGTTTAATTTGCAGATATTAAGGTTTTGGACATTTCTGTGCGCAAAGTGGATTACTGTGGTTTGTGGTTGAAGCAGAGAGAAGAAATTGATGTTAGAATTTTGGCAGGAAGGTGAAATGTTAAAAGCAGTAGTGTATCTGGAGCTTGCTATGCGTGCCGGCGAACATGCAGCTGCGCATGTTAAGAATGTTATTCTTGATCAATTGTCAGCCACTTCCCGTGATCGTGCCATGTTTCTTGCAGACAATTGGCGTGCTTTGCCTTCTCTCCGTTAAGGTTGTAGAACAATTGCCTTTCTTTCTCTCTTTGAAACTTTCAATTGTTGGCGACGAATTTTCTTCTGTAAAATTGACTCTGTATTGCCAAATATCAAAGGATGGTAATTGGTTTCATTTTGGTTTTCTTTGATCAGGATAATCAGTTGGAAGATTTGTCAGTGGAGAGGATTGTGAAGAAATGCTGGTGGAGTTTGTTTGCCCATTTTCTTTGCTGTGACTTGCTACTTTTGATAGTTTCCACGAATGATCTGAACTGCTGAATTGTAATGGCGACAACACTGATGATGTGTTGCTGAGTAGAATCTGGTATGCTTTCTTTTTGGCAGATAAACAAATATATTCATGTTTACAAGAGACAAGTACAAGATCCACTCGGAAAGCCCGAGATCGTTGTAACGATGTATGAATGATTAGTTTTGTATTTATAATAGATGTTTGGCAGAATGAGATCATCATTTTCTCTTCATTTGAACTCCCTTATGAGACCAGTATCAATATTCACAGAGCAAGCTTGAATCAATGTTCAGAACTGAATTATCAAGTTCAAACAAGAATCGATCTTATAACTTGAAGAAATACTCTCTTTTTTCCCATTTTTATTCAGGAACCGTATACCTCTGTACCTTAACAAAACAAAAATGTAAAGCCTGCTGCAGCTATGAACAAGCAGAGTAATCAACCCAAAAGACACAGTGAATGCCATAACCAACTGAGATGATGTTTACATCAACAATGTTGATGAGAACCTTTGAGAATGATGTCCTGCAGGGTGATATAGATTGATGTGATATATGGCTTTTGTCACTAGCTCTCTCACCTCAGGATGATGTGTCACCACTGCCCTGTCTACTCCCTCGAGAGCTGTCAACAATCTTGGCTGATCCAAAGCCTCGTTGTTTCCAGCATGTAATGCTAGGTAACAAAGTAGAACCAATGCATGGAACTGCCCCTTTCCATTTCCCCTCATTAATCTCATCAGCGGCGCAACAGCTTTGAGCTCAGTTATAGTTTTTGAATGGGCGTCGTGAAGGAAATTTTCTGGACAAGCGAATTTTCCCAATGCAATTGCTGCCTCCGTAGCTACTTCAAAGCTCCTGTTATTGAGCTGAGCAACTAAAGGATCTATAACTCGAGTCTCTCTAGCTGGAAAAGTCCTTGCCAAGGAACCAATGGACCTTATGGCAGGAATTTGAAATATAGGACTATCTGATTTAATCAATTTCAAGATCTGATCCACCACGGCCTTTGCAGCAGGGGAGTTAGTCCTGAAAGCCGAACGTCTAAGATCAGCATTGGACTCAGCCGCAGCGGTAATCTCCTCTATAGTCTTCAAGCAATTGAACTGCAATTCTCCCGTTTCCTTCTCAACCAATTTAGCCAAACAGAGCAATCCTTTTGTCTCTGTTATCCTCTTACTGTTTGAAATACTCCCCCTAGCAAGCATCCACATTGCCTCTGCACAACTAATTTTCAACTTCTGCTTAACTTCAGGCTTCTCATTCTCCCTCTCTTTCTTATTCCCTCCCCTGCTACTCCCCTCTGAATGAAAACTCGAAAACGAATTCACATAAGGCCTAAAATTATCACCATTATTCCTCCCAGCACCACTCAAAGTATTCTTCTCAATCTCTTTATTAATCTGCGCAATAGAATGAATATGTTGCTTACCCAACTGTGTCGTCATTTGATCATCCGAAAAAGTCTCAAAAGCCAACAATGTCACCAGCGGCCGAATCACATTCTCCATAGCGAAATCATCCTGTGCGAGAGGATCATGCACTGCCATCCTTGCAATCAAATTCGCGAGCGAACTCTGCACCATCATTGGCGAATCAATAAGTGCCTTAACAATAACTGGAACACCAAGAGCATCCACAATTGCTCGAACCCTATCGGGATCATTGGCCAAACAATCAAGCACATTTGCGCCAGCAATTTGTGCTTCCACTGAACCAGTCTCCTTCAACAACTTCAACAGAGGCGGAACGCCACCTTCTTCAACAATAATCTGCTTATTCCGATCATTATCCTTGGCAAGCGAAGCAAGTTCATTAGCAGCCTCAATTTTATCACTCAAAACACTCATACAAAGCGAAGTAATGGAAGACCAAACCCAAGCAAGTATAGGATCATTACTAGCAATAGGAGGTAAAGTCAAAACTAAACCACCTTCATTACACTCAATAACACTTTTCAACCACTGAAGATCCCCGACAGAAGCTTCTAAAACATTCTGAACCTTCCTAAAATCGGCTACACTAATAATATTAACAACACGGTGAAAAATACTCCTACGTCTACACTTTCTCACTAGGGTTAGGCCTCTATCAAGATTCTTACAAACCTCCGAAATAACACGACGAACAGGGCGATCATAAAACGACTGTACGGACGATATGAACCTTATTAAGACACGTAGCATGTCGATGAGAGTATCGACGTGGCAACGAAGGACGTTGCACTCGTACTTAAACGAGTCGGCTTCATCAACTGCGGCTCTCACTTGTTCCCCAAGAAGTAGTGAGTATGCTAGTTCTTCTTCGATCTTTTTATCTTCCATTTTCACTGCAATAATACTAAAATTGTTCTTTCCTCGTTCGGTGTTTAAAAGGTGGTCGGATTGGGAACTCCGTTAACGGAGAGTTTTGTTGGGACAAGGTTGTAAGAAAGAGCGGAGAAGCATGTTTGGTTTTGTATTGGGAGTTGTGAAGTAGTTTGGGGAATAAGAAAGAATCTGGAAATTCAGTGAGTTTTTGTTTCCTATTTTTGGTGTTTAATTCAGAGAGAGAGAGAGAGTAGCTTTATGCTTGATTTGAGTTTTGTTTGGTCATTTGAAAATTCTGCGAACTTTCTTCTATCTTTGAATACCTTTCTCTGAAAATTCTACCATCTCATGTTTTTGTCCTAACTTAAAGGTTTCAAACCAGTAGATAAATTTGTGTAGGATTGTTCTAGCTTAATCAGAGATCTCGAGTTCAAGTATTGGATATGTTGTTTCGTTAAAAATCAATTGGGAGAAGTTCAACGTCTTTATAGTCATGTTCGGCTCGAACGATTATTAGTGTGGGTTATCAAAAATACCTAGTAGTTAAGACAACAAAATAAATGTTTCAATCGAATACGGAAACAAAGGGTAATTACGGAAGAGTATTATTGTGTTTTATTTTTGAGAAAATTGTTGCGTATTTTTGTAAATTTACTTTTTTATGAAAACATTTTTCTGTTCTATTACTTTGCTTTGCTGTTTTTTACTATATTATTTTTAATTTATATATT
>CANYCX010075212.1:0-13754 GCA_948193385.1 Breynia disticha f. nivosa
TTTGTAAAAATTAATTTTTGTATAATTTTTTTATGATTTTAAATAAAACATCAACTTCATATACTTTAAAATTAAAATATATTTATAATTCAATAAATAAAAATATATAGAAAATAAATTATAATTAATTTATAAATAAATAATAAAAATAAATAATTTATGAAATCGATAAAAAAAATCCATCTGTAAAAAATAAAAAATACAAATTACTAAAATATAGTAAAAACAAGAAATCATTGACTATGTAATTAATCCAATTGAAAACCAATAGGAGTCCGCAAATGAGTGGCCATAGCGTACGATACAACAAAACAACAATGGCGAATACAAAAATACCATTTAGTCATCCAAGCTAAAACCACCCCCTTCTCTCTCTCTTCTTTTTCCTCACTTGGATTCAAATACCAATCAAGCTCCTGCCTTTTTTAGCTCCCAAAAAGCCGCAGCACCCAAAGGTATCAACTTCAACTATTTTGTGAGCTTTACATTCTCACTGCATGCCTACTCACTTGTTTTTATCTCAATGTTATTTTAATCTCTTCTTCTTTTGTTGTGTTGAAAAAACGTGCAGGATTTCAGATATGATTATAGCAATAGTTGCTGTGGTTTTGGGATTGCTTTTAGGTGGTCTCATTTTGATCCCCAGAGGCCGTAAATCTGGTAATTAACTTACTGGTTTTGTCTCTAATGGTTATATAGTGTAATGAGTATGGAACAGTATCAGTTAGTGAGAAGTTCTTAAATACAGGTCAAGCAGGGAAGGCTCGTTCCAATGGGACACCAAATAAGGTGCATCTAATTTCTTTGC
This sequence comes from Breynia disticha f. nivosa, assembly GCA_948193385.1. Classification (NCBI taxonomy): domain Eukaryota; kingdom Viridiplantae; phylum Streptophyta; class Magnoliopsida; order Malpighiales; family Phyllanthaceae; genus Breynia; species Breynia disticha. The sequence goes on from CANYCX010075212.1 coordinate 809, forward strand.
TTGAAACTTTATAGCATCCCTTCAAACTTGAATTAGTCAAATCTGTGTGATGGTGATTGGTGTGATTACATAGCATTCTTCTTTTTCAAACTTTAATGTCAGCATGATTTTTGAGTATTCGGTATGTGGTGGGAGCATTTTAACCAGTAAAAACGCTTTGTTGCAGTTCTGGCTTCAAATATAATAAATCCAATCACAATCTGCTCTGCAGTTGTTCTTGAAATTTCACTAATAATTCGGCACGATGGAAGCAGGGTTTATCAGTATTCGGTGATCGTTTCAAAAGGTTTCTTATAATTCTCACTGCGTTTTTGGATTGTACCAGTTTTGCCCTGTACGTCATTTGCTTTTCCTTATGATACTACTGAATGGATGGCATAATAAATACCATTAGAGGGTCCGGAGCGGACAATTTCATTATGTCAGAAATACAAGTGTGCTTGTGCATGTGATTTAACTCATATATTGAATGTTTGGGGTTGACCAGAACTATTATTTGAGAAGGGCGCTAGCACTTGTTAATTGTTGCTGATACACTGCAGACTGCATGTTGAAATCAAATGTTCTATGAGTTCTTTATTTTCCATGATTGGCACACATGTTTGAAAGCTAAAGAATTGAAGATATCAATCTTTGTTTATGACCTATTTCAACCATAGCTTTAAACATTGAGCTCTTATTACAGGCCTAATGGACTGTTTAATCTTTTTAGGGAACAAAATCTTACAGTAAAGCTGAAATCTCTTTGCATAACAAGAGAACAGATTGTTGGATCATTATTAAGGACAAGGTATATTGTTCATTATAATTTAATCTCCATATGTAGTTTGGAGGTGCCCTTTACTTAATATTGTGAACTGTAATTCTTCCCTTTTGCGGTTTTGCTTCTGAAAATTCAGGTGTATGATGTTACCTCATATGTGGAAGAACATCCTGGTGGTGATGCCATTCTAGATCATGCTGGGGATGATTCAACCGAAGGGTTTTACGGGTATGCATCCTTCTCTGAATGTCTTGTCTACAGCTTAAATGCCTCCTAAATGCATCCTCGTATATGTCTCGTATTCTTCGGCTCTAGGTTGAAACTCCAGAACATTAGAACACTTATCTAACATGCTTCACACCATATCCGAATGTTTGCTTTATCAGAAGCCATACACCGTATGTAATCTCATAACATCTCATTTTCGATGGCAGGCCTCAACATGCGACGCGAGTTTTTGACATGATTGAAGACTTTTATATTGGAGAGCTAGAAAAATAATTCACAATGTTGCTGGTCTGTCAGTTTTTGCTAAAGAAGTGTTCTTAAAGAATCCAGTTTTTCTTATCAATCTTTCCACCATATAACATCCCTGGATTTATGCGAGTGGCTAACGAGCTGCTGTTCTTCTCTTCCGATGATTGATTCTCCTCTGAATTTGAGAAAGAAGTGCTAATAGGAGATGAATATTGCAGTGTGAACCTTCAACTCGTTTTCCAATGTCGATTTTCGTTTAATTTGGTACATTGTGTAGCATGTTAAGTGAACTTTGGTCCAATCTGTTTGTTAGATTTGTTCAGCATAATTGTAGGCATATTAAAACTTTATTGTTTCAATTAAGCAGTGTAATGCTTTGTTATCGACCTTGACGTTCCAGCAGTCGCATCTTGGATGAGCATTCATGTTGACTCTCTTAGATCACCATCACATCTGCATCATAATGTCCGTTTACAAGCTCCTCTGACCAATGTTATAGAAACCAGACTGAATCGGTCAGTAGAAGTGATTACAGTTTCGGTATGATTTTACTATTCAAATTGGTATGCAAGTGAATTGATATCAAACCGATGGAAAACTGATGAACCTATCAGTTCAATTGATTAATATATATATATATATATATATATATTATTTTTAAATTATTAATTCGACTAATAAATTAGTGATTCTATTAGAAAATGAACCAGCTAATCCTTTTTCAATTTGATGATCGATCCATTTCAACCGAGGTTAGTGGTGAAAGCTGGTAATGTTCTCATTTCCATATTCCAAGACCCCTTTACCGACGAAATTTCACTCTAGCCTCGATTTTATCAATTTTAAACCTGGAATTTGAGTAAACTCAGTTGTGCAGAACTCTCACCCATCAATCCAACGACAAAAAGAGAGAAGTTCAAGTTGAGATTCAAGAACAACAGCCTCACAATTTAATTTTTCACTGCATAATAAGAGTTACATAGAATACAAGAAATCACTGCAATTACAAAACCAACCCAGATTGGGGGAGGGATTAAATCAAATAATGAAATTGATTGAATGGGGATTTGAACAAAAAAACAGACTGAATTCCTAAAATCACTACATGATAAGAGACTCTACCCAATCTATTCCAAGCCATACATCATTCACAATAAATTCATGTTTCCCAACCCAACTGCCCATCCTAAAAAACCAGCCAAAAACCAATACTAAGTCCACCTTTTCAGACATCATATTTCTTTGGTTGCCGCCACTGCGCCAAACTTCTGACCAGAGATCCCAGAAACGACACTTTAGGAGGAGCTCCCCTCTTACTGTATAAATGTTTTCCGCTCAAATCTGTGCATGTTGGACCCATATCCTTGCTCCTCTCAATCTGAACACCACAAAAATAACTGCTGCTCAGACAAACTGTACCAGAATATTTATATAAAACAATGAAATGGTCCGAGTATGTTAGCTGTCAATTTTTAAGAGGATTTATGAGTACACGTTTATAACTCGCCACGAACTACAAAAAAGGTAATGAGGATTGAACTTATAACCAGATTTACCTTGTTGACTTTCCCATCCTTCAAGTAGTACCGTATGCCAGACCAATTGATTGATTGCGAAAAGTGTGAACGTACTGCAGATATGGGGTATAAAAAGTTGTCCACCAGCATTGCAATGAATACCTGTTGCATAAAAAGTCAGGTATACCAATAGTGTGCACACAAATAATCATCATCATCGTGACTAAATTAACTAAAATTCTTTGGCAGTTACTGTTCTCTTCTTCTACAAAGAGAATAATCGCGTCAGGAAGTGCAAGTTATAGCCGTTTGAAAATGAATCAGCCATTGCTTTAGTAAAGAACAAACAGGAAATACTTACGAGAACCCAGTTATAACTGGCAAGGGACAGCTGTGAGGCCTCTGGCGACAACATGTTGCATAGTTCGACTTCTATTCTCGTCAAGTTCCACATTGAAAATAATTCAGTAAATGTGCATACAGCTTGGCAAGTGACCAGAAGCAATCCTACAAAATATTTTACCCAGCTATAAGAATATTCAAAATCCATATTTCTATTCAAACATAACGACATTTTTTGCTTTTTGACAAGCACAAACAAGGTATTTGAATGTCTAAGCAATGTTTTTTTTTGACAAAATACAAACTTATCCCTAGTCTGGAGCTGATATACTGAACTGTCTTACCTAAGAAGTGATGGACAAATGGTAAATCAGGAAGTTCGCAACATAGAAATTTTCAGTTTCTCAATGAAATTAGAATAACAAAAGAAAGAATGAGAAAAACTAGAAACTGGGTAAAAGAAAACATGGTTGCTCACCATTAGAAACAAAGGTTGTTTCATCACTTGCATATCCTCGAATATAGATTCGTAAAGCTGCTGCAACATGAATCATTGCCATGAAGTATGGTGCTACAAACCCCCATGACAGATAGCAATGGGTAGAAAATAATGCCTTGTTCATAATCCAATTCATGTTTGATATATATGATTCAAGCACGAATGTCTGCTTTCTCAAGTAATTCCAGTACCTATACGAGAACCAACGAGTCAACATGGATAAAAGTTTTAATATCCTTAGTTCTAAAATGGTAAACATCACCAACCTAGAAAAACTAAGATCACTAGCAAGAGGATGAGGGAATACAGCAACTGGAGGAGATGTAATAAGTCTTTTATGATCACCTGAAAAATAAAGATATTATAACCAGCAATCAAAAATTTATGACCTAATAAAAGAAAATGTGTAGAAGACTGTATTATAGCAATTAGTCTACTAAAAGCAAGTATACATATCGATGGTGGTTACCAGATATGGCTGCAAGAGTCATATCATCCGAGTATCCTCCATCTTGAAGCCCAGATACCACACCATAGCGATCATATCTAAAATCATCGGCATGCATCTGAAAATAATATGGAACAAGTAAAAAAAATATTTCAATCATGTAAAGAGTATTAAAGACTACATCAGCAACTTACCATCATGCATCCTCCCCATAGAAAGAATGTCTTTCCACCAGTGGCGAAACCCATTGAGCAAGGCTGTTAATCGAAGGTATCAAAAGTTAAAGCATATAATAGCAGAAGAAAATCAAAAACATGCATGCAACCGGGGAAGAGAGGAAACTAATATCAATAAAAAACAAAGCTCAGAAATGTTTTTTTCTGTTCATACAAAGCCCAAATTTTATTGATATGAAGGTTTCTTTTCATAATAGCAATAAGACGAGAAAATATGTGGCTCGTTCATCTTCAAAAAACCTTTATATCAATAAAATTTGGGCTTTTGATCTAATATTGGGGAATCAAGAACCAGAAAAGTTGCACTCTCAAATCTTCAATGTGTTGAGAATTCAGTAAAAATTGACTATATACTTTTTGTCATCTTCTTATCTTTAACTAGATCCCACTTTTTTATAATGGAGAACACAAACAAAGTACACGAAGTCTATAAATCACATATTCCTCTAAATAAAAGCGCAAAAAAAAAACTAAGATAAATTTGTTTCCATTGTTGCACATACTAGATGGATCAAGTTGAATGAAACGAAACTGTAGCTTCAAAAAATATCACCTGTCTGCACAAATTCTAACCTTTTCTGAATGAAATTATAAAGGAAAGGTTATTGTATGCATACCATATGATATTCATAGATACAGTAACTCCCCAAGCTCCCAGAAGGTAAATCAAGAGGATACCCAGTTTGAATGAATATCTGCAACCAATGTCAAAAGTTCGCATCAAAGTTTAACACCATAGATGTACCAAAATACAGCGCATTGCAGGTGCATACTTCAGGATTCTTTTCCATTTCAGCCGTGAGTGCTCCAATAGTACCAGGGTGCAACCTGACATCATCATCTAAAAATAATACATACTTGGTGTCTTTATGCATTTGCTCCACCCCAACCTTGACAAGAGAAAAGTATATATTAAAAGCAAACAAAGACACACATATATAAACATTAGAAAGGATGAAGGTAACAATTACATAGAAGCTCAATTTAACATTGTAGGCATCCTACTAAATCTATAGTCAAGAAAATTTCATTTATTCAGGTGTAAGTGGGATTGATTCTAAAGAAGAAAATTGAACAGCTGGTACACACCAACTGATTGTGAATTTTCTGACTACAAGTTGTTGACAGACCAGCTACAACAATTTTAGCTTCAACTTCGTCCTGCATATAGAAAAAAAAAATGCAGTCAAGAGACAACGAAACGTAATTGTTTATGACGAATGCAAAAGAAGCCGAGAATTATTAAATGGCAAATATCTAAGATTTTTAAACCAACAAAACAATAAGAAATATCTTAGATGCGAACAAAGATAAATTTCTCTATGCTGTACTAGATTAATTATTTCAAGGATAATATATATTCTAAAAAAACAGTACCTTAAAACTTGATAATAAGCGAGACACTGCGTGGTATGCAGGATCTTCTGTACTTTCAACAACAAACAGAAACTCCAGAGGTCCGCCATAGAGAGATGTGATCTACACATATATCAATAAAAAATAATGGTTGTTAATGCCTTGAAGAATAAGAAAATCACACCAGATCTTCCAACACGAGAATGGAGCTAGAATTTAGAAGCCAAAAAAAAGAGAGAGGAGAGAGACTAATAGCCAAAACAAATAGTCCAACCAAATCAACAAGCTTCAGATTTTACTTAAAACAGATTTTCAAAAAGAGAAATGAAGAACAGATTTTCAAAAAGCGAAAGGAAGTAAGAAAAAAAGAAAAGGCACCTGATAGTAATATGTGCTTACCTGACTCCTCCAGTTGTGCAGGTTGTGCTCTCCAAACCCTTTCAAAGGCATAACAACAGTCACTCTGGGAAGATTGGACTGCTTAGAATGCTCGAGCTCATTGATATCGTGATACAGAAATGCAAAGCTGTTTCCTGCTTTCATGCTATCTTTCATCTGTTTGATCTCTCTATTCCTGTGTGAGAAACAAGAACTTGGTTATCAATCATAAACAAATTCGTCTTAATGAAAAAAAAAAAAACAGAAGTAGCAGAAACAAGCACTGCATATGAAAAATAACAACATCAAAGAGATGGCGCTACCTGACATAAGCAGCCAAAGCCCAACCAAGGGCTAGAACTAAGCAGATAAAACATCCCTGCAGTATAAGTACAAATGATTACTTATATAACTACATTTTACTGTAAAATTTCGAAGGGAGCAAAAAAAAAAAGGGAGAGGGTTTAAAGACATGAAGATCCAAAATTAAAATGTCAGGATAAATCAAACATATGGATGAATAAACACCTATAAAACAAGCAAACCTGAAACTTCAATTAAAAACAAAGAATTGTGTTAAAAACGTTGAGCAAATTGACAAAATATAAAGCTCAAACTTCAAGGAAGAAAGTTGAACAAGCTTTTTTTTTCTTTTCCCGGTCAATTCATGTTCAACAAGCTTATAGTTGAATTTGGTTTATTCATATTTGCTCAAGTTAACATTCATAATATCAATGTTAATGTCATGAAACATAATAAAAAAAATCCTTGTAGACCATACTATCTAAAAAAAATATTCAGAAGTTGTCAGATTTTTTTCTACCAGATGAAAATGCAGTAGATTTTTCACAGCCAACAAAAAAAAAGGCAAATGACGATCTACCAAAATGAAAATTCCGTCAAACAATGCATAAAAAGGCAAATTCACAGAAACACTTGTTTGCAGCCCAACAGCAGGGAAAAAAAAGAGAAGCAAACTTCATGTATGCTTCCAAAAACATATATATCTCTGATTCTCTATCTTTTGTTATGAGAAAGCTAAACATTCAAATTACAAACTTTTAATGTGGCTAAACTTCAAGTAATTAACCTTCACAAAGCCGTAAAATAACACATTACAACCACTACGACACCACAGAAGAAAAGGAGAAAAAGAAGAACGGTACAAATACAATGCAATTGGTATCCAGAACATTGAAATAAACAATTAGATCCCAAAAGACAGAAAAATTGTTTTAAGAAATAAAAAGAAAAAGAACAAAAATTGAGCGTGAAGATGTTGGAAAATAATGAAAAGACAGCAACTTTAAGAATCTATTAAACATTCGAATCAAAAAATTCAATTCTTCCGAACCCAATCTCACTAAACAATCAAAATTATCTTCAAACTCATAACTGACCAAAAACATCCACGCGGATCTATTAACAGCAATGCTGAAGGAACACAAACCTGGATCTGAATGAAAACTGCAATAGGGCTACAGAACCTTCTGCTTAGAGAAAACAGCAACCAATCCACGTATTCAATCACACCCCCAGACATTTTGCCTCTTCACTATCCTGTCCTTTCGAAAAGTTTTTCACAAAATCCTTAAAATTGAGATGTAGGTCTATCTCTCTCTCTCTCTCTCTCTCTCCCTCTCTCGGAAGCTACAACAATGTGATTGCGTTCAGATAGGCATTGACGGAGAGAGGGAGAAATAGAGCAAATTTTGAGAGAAAACAACAATGGTAAGAGAATGCGGGGAAGAGAGAGAAGAAGTGAAGACCGCGGAATTTTATATTTCGAAGACAGAGGAGAGAGAAAGCACAATATCCTCTCTCTCTCTCTCTCTCTCTCTCTCTCTTAATCTTATTTTAGGAAAATAAATAAATGAAATTTATATTTTTTATTTAAATAATAATTAATTGTTGGAGACAGAGAGAAGCAAGAGAAAATAGAAGAGGGAGAAGCCGATAGATTTGGGTGGTTTATTTCAAGCTACAGATTTCCACCGAGCCGAATAATAGACTTCACACGTGTGAGATTTTTATTGGCCTATTTAATATTCATTTGTCGGTAATAATTATATGAAGTCGGAAGTAGAATAAGGAGGAAATATGCTGATGTTTGATTCGGATCTTCTTTGGTATATGTTGCTTTTGTTACTCACTTGTCCATCTACAATTGCTCAGATTGTTGGTTTTGTCACTAATCAAATATATGTTGATAATTCATGCTAACCGTATTATAATTATGCCGTATTAATTTCAACAAATGTTATTAATAATATAAATATTATAAAAACTAAATTCACATAATTTGTATCTTGTATGATACATAAAGCAGAATCCGGTTGAGAAGGAGAGCGAATCAATACCAAGCATGAGAGCGGGTGGATTAATTGTAGATGGTTAAAGTATATGAATGGCTTTCATGAACAAGTTTTTCCAACGACTTGGACAAAATGTAGACCAACTATCCAACAATAGAAAACAACTTGACCATTACCACATCCTTTACCAGTTAAGCTTGACTTTCATTCTTCCTCGTTAAGGGTTTCGTTTCAGCATGTTAAATGAGTTGTGTTTGATGTGAAATCAAAGCATTTGAATCTTTTTAAAATGACATTGTTCATATGGTGCCATCAAATGATTTATGTAAGCTATAATTTTTGATGCGTAATCTTGGTAGTTCAGAATTCATACGGAAAATGAAAGTTTCCTAATGAAAATAATTGTGGAGGAGGAAGAAGATATCAGAATTTGTCAAAAGAAGAAGCTGTCATTTGGATTGACGTGACAGAGCAAATTGGAGGAGATTGCAATATAGAGATGCATTCACATGGCATCCAGCTTATCTGTCTCCCAAGAACATGTTAATGGAGTTAAGGTATGTGATTTTCGTGTGGCCCCTACGAAAGTGAGCAGGTTTTGAAATTTAATGACAAGTTCATGTTGCTAAGGTTGACGTCCAAACCTAACAGTCAATTTAATGATTTATGCACTCTTTTGTGAATGAATGTTCACGTTTTTGTCCCTTTCTTCTTAAGGAAATACGTACTTCCATATCATCTCTCAGTTTGGGGGCTTCGTGCTGGCACCCAAGAACTTCTCCATCACGGGAAAATGGACTATCGATGTTTGAGTTGGGTGATACCTTATTCATTAAGACACATGAATAGATTCAATTAAAAAAAAATCATACAATTGTTGAAGTTAATTGAGGTGGTTAAAAAGATTAGTGGGTATTTTTTAAAAAAATATGAAAGTTTGATTTTGAAAAAACAGTAAATTTAAAAATAACTATTAAAATTATTTAGTATAATTAAAAAGATGTCATTCTCATAGTTATCGATTTACTTAAATGGTTTACACTTCGGCATCACTTGGTTTTGGGAAATTGGGCAAGAGAAGTCTCACTTCTCAGGAAATTGAAAAAAAAACCTCACTTGGTTAAAAAATAGAAACATATTTCCTACGAAATGAGTTTCTCTACTTCGTGACTACTAGGGAACTCAATTCCTGAGCTAAACCTAGGGAAGTCTAACTTCCTTAGGGAATTTATTTTTCTATTCCAAAATTGCTCGTATTTTTTATATATAAATCCAATATTAGCCATTATTCTATTTAACAAAAACTTAACCCTTTGTTTTTACGTAAGGTTCTAGCTTCAAGTGTTCTTCCGCTTTCTTTAACCAGGTAAGATGCTTCTGAATTTTTTTCTAATTTCTTTTTATGAAACTATTTTTTTAAAATAAATGTGTGGAATTAAATATTTTTTTTGGCTTCATTCTCATAATGACTCAACATGGTATCGTTCACAATCTTTAAGAGTTTTATCATTCATGTACAATACTTTTCGTAAGAGATGGATTGTTGAATTTCAATAATTTTAGCATGGCTTGCATTTTGATGTTTCATTATAAATGACCATGATAGATTGATTTTGTTGCTGTTTAGAAGTTTTTGTATGAATTTTTTTTTTAGATTGTGATGAATTGACAATGTCTAAAGTGTGCACATTGCGTGTTTGATGAATTAATTAACTATACATATTTGGTGCGTCCAAACTACAAGGTTATAACACATAAGTGCAATCAATATTCTATGAAACAACAATTAAACCAAAATTATTGAAATTGGACATGTAGTTTCTGAAAAAGATTTATGATCATTACTAAAAAAAGGGCATAATAGAGTGGCTATTGATATTGATTGGAATATATAAAATGCATGCTATAACGTAATTAGAGGTACAATTTTTTTTAAAAAAATTTAGACTTTTTTATCCTTATTTCTCTTTATAAATTGATTGGATTCTTCTCCCCTGGAATCATTTATGTGGTGTTGTCTGTATCACTAAGTTCTATATTGTTCATAATGCGCATTTTTTTAGATTTGCTTAGTTAGTAGTATTTAATTTTGTAAAATTATTTTTCAGAAAAAAATGGTGAGACTTCCTTTGCATGAAAAGAAGATATATTTTGACATGATGATTATGTGTGTGGATATTATGAAAATGATAATAAATATTAGTTCTTCATATAATAGGTACATAGACCACTATCTTATAAGCATAAAGATTCTTATGATATAAACCAATTTGAAGACTTCATCAAATGGTTCATATATGTTAGACAAGTTTTTTCTAATAAATATTTATTTGAAATAATAATTTTAGAGGTGCTTAGAGAATTATTAATTTTGTCCACAAGCCTGCAGAAATATGACATAAGATTTAGTGTTTGTGTAGAAAACAGTTGCAGATCAAATTAGCTAAAGAGATGTGAGATATTCTTCTTTGAAGTGCATGTGCATAAACTCACAAAAAGCAATTTTGAGTTGGAATTTTTATCAATCCACCAAACGCGAATAAACTGTTTTAGCTAAAGCATCTCGGCTAACTGCTGCGCCAACCAGATTAAGTGTTCTTGTAATTATTTCCTCAGTTGTCACCATTACACGCTTTATCAATGCATCTTCCAAGCAATTGGCACCACACCTTCAGTTTTGCATTGTTTAATAGCTTTAAATGTTTCAAACATTTTTTTCTAGAAAAACGATAGAATATTAGATGAAACAGAGCACCAAAGGAGAACAATAAGCTATACTTGAAAAGTTTTGTTGTTGTATTGTGATGGAATCTAAATCTATCATCCTTAACAACAGAAGAGTCGACCTCTTTTCCCTTTGCAAATTCGATGATTCCAAGGTGCAAAATTGCTGCCACAACTCTAAATATCATCATCAAGGTTATTATGGTCTTTAACTGTATAGTTATTTAATAAAAAATAAAAAAAATAAAATAAAATAATTACAATTCCAGAGAATTTAACAATGAAACAAGCAATGGTATAACACATTTCCTGGAAAGTGTATTTTCCAAGAAGTGTATTTCTTGGGAAGTACACTTCCCAGAAAGTCCATCAGAATGAACCAAGTGAGCTTTTTTGACTTCCAACGGTTATAAATAATTTTGAAACATAAAATTCTAAAGGTGGCTCTCATGGGTTCATACCCCTTGAGCCAGCTCCATAAGTTTGTGGATATGGTGAGATTCACTATTTAGTAGATTTTACATGTTAAGAAATATAATATTTTTTAAATTATAGTGGTTATTTTTTTCCTTATAAATAGATGGTTTTATCTATTTTTTATATTTTTTTTCTTAAATTTTATCTTGTCACAAAATAATGGACTCAAATTTTTACACTATTTTCTTAAAATTCAAACATTAATAATTTTGAGAATTCCCAAAATCAACCTACTCCAATTTGTAATGCAAAATTTTCTATTCAATTATGTAATTTTTTTTCTTCATTTAATCAATTAATTTTTAATAAAATATTTTATATTATTTTATTAATTTTAAATTTTAAATTATTTTTAACAATATATAAAATTTATTTTACAAAATGTATATTATTTATTATTTTTAGCATTATATAAAATTTATTTTATACAAATACATATGTATTATAAAAAAATATAATAATTGTGGATCCCAATTAATTTAGTATAAAGTTGAGGATAAGGTTTATAACATCAGAAATATTTTAAAGAGTTGAAATTGATAAGTGAAAAATTAGTGAAATTTTGAGTTGGCAAGTCTATAAATCCCTAGTTGACTTTAACCACTAAAGATGTCTTAAATACCATTGTACCATTTTTTCATTAAAATACATGTTTCATATTGTGAACATCAATTTTCATATAAATCCTAATTTTGTGAGTTTGATGTTGCCTAAAGTTTTAGGACGTTTGGTTGAACTGACACTAAAAAAGAACTAAAACAAACAAAACGAGGGTAAAATGATAAATATAATCGATCTAAGAGTGACCAATGCGAAACGTATAAGTGAAGGAAAAAATAATCAATATAAGTAATTAAACTAACACTAAAAGTGTGTTAAATAAAAAGAGTGATAAGTAAATTGCATTAAGTAAATCTGTGCTAAATATAAATGTGTGATAAATGTAAAAATGCATGAAATAAAGATGTCTTAAGTAAATTGCTTGAATAAAGGATTACGCTAATCTAACTCTAAAGTTAACACTACCTTATACAGAACACAATAACTTACTGAAAGAGTGAAGTTGAAGTCATCATGGCCCTTAATAGCTTATGTTCTATTCAAATTCAAGCTCCATCTTATGACTCCCGAATTCAAATATCACTCACGTATAAACTTTCCTCCTGCAAGTGATACTTGAACCCAAAAATCAAGTTTCGATTTTAGAATAATATAAAACAAATGATGACAAACAAGATAGAAGGACATCGAAACCAAACTCATTTTTATAAATATATTTCACAAAGTTTTACAACCTAATTTAGGTTATCAAAGAAATAAGAAACCAAATATCCCTATTTCGATGATAACCTGTCCAAAATACCATACAGACTAAATGTTTACATTGTCATGTACATAATCCTAAAACACTAAT
>CANYCX010075490.1:0-10843 GCA_948193385.1 Breynia disticha f. nivosa
TAAAAGCAAGTCTGTGTGAGACAACTATGTTAGACTTAGATCTCATATTAATAGTACTGAGGGGGTGCATACGCATATAGAGGAGCTGAGGGTGCAATATAGTATAGAGTGAGCACTAATTTTCTATTGATGATTAAATTAATACCTAAGGTACAAAATGATTAGTGGTTGCAATAGGAATGATAAATTCTGACGTCGAATGGTGCAATAGGATTATGAAATGGAATGAGCTTTGCTCTTAAACTTATAAAAATGAGAAAAGTTACCAAAGAATACAAACGAATAGAGTGAGTAAAACTCTTATACTGCTATATTAAATTGGGTATCGATGGGTACAACTGCATAATGAGCATCGAAGGATGGATTTGCATTTTTGTTGGGTACTGAAAGGTACGCACTAGCTAGCATTCATAGGATGCCATCTATGATATAAGCTTTATGAATTTATAAAGGATATATGTGATCAGCTATGGATGAAGCATTAAATGAATATATATAGATATGGATGCTTGGAAATTTCACACCTTGCATCATTTAATTGTTGGGAAATGATGTTAATGAGAATTCGAATGATGTTAAATATGAGTGATTAATTGTATGATTTTGGAGTCGGTGTTTAATTTTGATTGTTGTAAAACTGGTATTGATTTTGTTGAATGTTGATGGTATTGTGATTTTATAGTTGAAATTTTTTAAGTGTTGAGAATTGGATGTGTTATGTTGTGAAGGGCTAGTACATAAACGCTTGTCGAGTCTGTGTAAAGCGCCACTGTCAGTACAACAAACACACTAGGTTTGTACATGGGTTGTATTAAGCTCTGAGAAAGTACAACAGTTAATGTTAAACTTACAACGAACAATATACATGAAGTGTTGAAGCCGTTTAATGTACCATAGATTATACATGAGTTTCAGGTGACCGACATGACTGAAGGCATGACTGTATACTGTTCATTCTAAAACTCAAGATTGCTACAATTATTAACCATTCTAAAAAATAATTCTTAATATACATGCATTTGGCCATTTTAATTTGTGGGCTCGAAAACACGTGTGGGTTGGAGTATATTTTAGTTGTTGTGATGAGACTGGATTTAACAAATGCCACCTCATCTTCACATGTAAATGAATTGTGATTGGGCATGGAATAGATGGTTGGTTGGACTAGACCAAGTTGGGACTATTTTGTTGAGTCGTAACTAAGATGTCTTCCACAAATATGCAAAATCGTTGGTTTGCAATTATGGAAAAGTAAGCAAAGAGATTAGACGTGAGATTTCCATTCAGGTGCCATTTGATTTTGGTAATTATGATGTGTCTCCATTTTTCAATTGGATCAACCAATCTCCAATAACTCCAATCATGCCAAACCTCTTTTACTATTATTTAAAATTTCAACCGTGTGGGGTTGACTTTATAACCTAAATTAACAAAAAAAGTTTTAAAATATTAAATTCATAGTCAAGCAGAATATGATGTTTTTATTTTTTTTTCTTAATTAAAACAAATGATCAACTTAGTCTTTGGAGAAAGATGGCAACTGTGTTCTTTAACTCTAGTCATCATAAAACAATGTGGGACGGTGAATTATTATTCCATTAATATCAGAATTATTACAATAAAGTGAACATTAATAGTAGTGCTTGACGGTATGATGATGTGCATATATATATATATATATCTCCATGCTATCTAATCACAAAATGTGGTTTATCTTTACATTCATATTCCACCGCCGAATAGATAAATAAACTAAAATTCATATCCATACATAAATATTAATATCTTTATATTTTAAACTAGAATTTGATATGCGTTTTTGTATTTGGTTTTATATGTCTTTGTAATTAGTAGGAAAGAATTCACACGTTTTTTACAAGTAATTTTCTAATAAGATACGCATGACACTTTATTTTATATCACTAATTTATAATTAAATTATAACATTTATTATTAAATTTTTTTATTTATGTTATTAATCATCATTTAATTTTATTCAATTTTTTATTGTATCACAATTTAACTATTAAAATAATCTTAAATACTTTAAAATAAGAACTTGATCTGTGTCTTTATAATTCGTTGTTAGATGTCATTATTAACAATGAGATGTTGGGATGCCATTATAGATTATGGATATAAAATTAAGCTTTAAGCTTACAAAAACAAAACTGAATTATAAATAGCTTAAACATTTATATTTATTTAATATAATGCCGAATTCAAACAGTTTTACCAAGTGATTTTTAATAAGATGACACACGACACTTTATTTTGTACCAATTATTCACAATTTAAGTTCAAACATTTCTTATTTAATTTTTAATTCAAGTTATTAACTATAATTTAATTTTATTCAATATTTATAGTATTATAATTCAATTATTAAAATTACCTCTGATACTTCAAAAGAATCTGTTAACTAGCATAATCAAATGAGAGTAATTATTTATAAAATTTTAAATATTCTAGATGATTAATCATTTTTTATTTTCATTCCCATATTTGTTTTTATTATTTACAAGAATAAAGTTTTTGGCAGTATTAATATAAGGATAGATCGACCATTATTTTAAATAAAATAATAAAAAATTAGTCTGAATATTCTAAATTGAGAATTTGACATATAAACAGAATTGAAATTTAAAATTTAATAATGAAAATATAAAATCAAATTCTGAACACTTATTTATAGTATTTTTTATCATTTAATTGTTAACACAGAAGGAGGATAGACGTTCAAGCCTTTATGAAGTAGGAAACAATAGAGTGCCTAACCCGTCTCACTGTTATGATTTCAACTAAAGAGTCGACGAGTTGAAATGACGGTACAAAGAGATTGAAAAATTTCTCCGACAATTACTACAGGCAAGGACATTATCTTCTTAGATGAACATGCCAAAGCCTTTGCAATTGCCGCTGTTGAAGGCAAGAAACATATATTGAAAGTCAACTGCACATTTGCCAAGATTAGGGTGTTGCTAAAGGAAAAATGCATTATCACAGAGCTAGAATGATGTAATGAGGGTGGAAGGACGAAATCTTCCCTAAATGTCAAGGGAGAAAACTTATTGATGGTAGAGAGTTTTGGCAAGGGAGTTAGGCAACAAATCCAGAACAATCAAATTTCACTGCTAGAGAAGTTAGTGATATAAGAAAGTCTTGACCAACAATAAGCTCGAGCCAAAAACTAAAGAATAAAAAAATGTCAAAGTTCCTTTCACTAAAGAAACAATAAAATAATTTATCCTGTCAAAATTCAAAATATTTCAACTTTCATCTCTTGCTTGGAAAGAAGGTCCTCATAAACATGTACAAAATTAAGAGGTCATCACTTTGTTACATAGATGGAATGATTCAATCATATTCAGGGCATTTCTAATCATATTGAAGGATTTTACCTGTGAATTGTTCAGCAATCTAGCCAAGTCTTCAGTGTCTTCTTTTGTGCAATTGAAGAAGATGTTCATCAATGCCTTCATCATCAGTAGAAAAAAGGAAAAACGATGTCATATATTTACTCTGTGTCATATAGAGGGAGAAAGAATCATTGTGTCGATACATTGATAAGTTCCACAAAGTGACTGGAGATAAGGGATTGTTATATTGTGACCTCTATAGATCATATGGCCACTTTACTAAAAGATGTCATAATCTAATGAACCAAATCAAAGCTTTGTTTAAAAAAAGAAAGCTTCAAAATATTAATGTCAGTAAAAATGATTTGAGAATTGTTCTTATGCAAAAGGAAGAGAATGCAATAATCGAGGAAGTTATAGTAACTAAACTCTATAAGAGGACTGGAGTCGTAGGGAAAATGATGATAGGTGGAAAACACGGGGCATGATAGAAGGCCCTAAAACAATACAAGAAGAAACAATTGAATAACTTTTATATTGGATAATGAGCTTGCTCACCATATGATTAACTAATTTCAAAAGGAGAAACATTAGTTATAGATTCCTTACCAAGTAAAATTGGTAAAATTTAGGGAGAGAAGAGCCAATTATTACCTTCTCCAAAGAAGACAGAGTATTCGAGAATTTGCTACATAATGATAGTGATCTCAGTTGTGGTGGAAAATATTGAATTCAACAGGTATTAATAGATAGTGGAAGTTCATTAAATCTTATTATTTGGAACTATTTTTAAAAAATGAATTTGGAACAAAATGAATTGAAGGTAGACATGCTAATCTTTAGACTGATAGTAGAAGTAGTCATATTATTTAAGTTAGTCTAGCTCCCAGTTAGTTTGCCAAGTAAGTCCGGAGGAGGCAAGACTTGCTCTTGTTGAGTCCCATGAGCAAAGCTATCAATTCATGTTAGACTTGTTATTGATAGTCATCTACCCTATATTACCAATAGGCAAGTGTACCTATCAGTGCAGTAATTGGCTTTAAGAGCCCCAAGTATCGATCTCACAGAGACATATTACTAGCTACTTACTTACTATTAATTATTATTTAGCCTACAAAAATGTAATAAAAATAAATTAAAAGGACTAAATTATTACTTAACCTAACGATTAAATTAGCAAAATAAAAACTGAGAGATAAAAATAATAACTAAAGGAAACACTTAGGTATTGAATCCCCAAAATTGTTTAACTATCAATTGGAATTAGAGTTTTGTTGCATTTGTGACTAGACCGTGATGAGTCCTAAGTGATATTAATCTCTCTCTTGAGGTAATTGACATCTAATATTAACTAACTTATCCTAAAATCTCTTTTTAAGTTAAACCAATTAACACGACATTAATGTTCTATGAATTACCCTATTATGTTTGACCTTAATATGGAGGATTTATATCCATCTATCTCTAAATTTTCATGCAACTCCTTTTAATTATGAGTGATATATCATATGCTTAATCTCTCGATTAGCTCTATACGAATCAATATGTCAATTACAAGCGTGCTTTTAAGTAATCAAAAAATGGCAAAAAATAATTCATAATTAAATCTGAATTAATAAACATCTCAACAGTAAAAATAAAATCCAAAATCTAATTCAACAAACAATGATTCATTTCAACCTAAGTACCTAACAAGGTTTAGTTCATAATTAATGGAAAAATAATAGAAAAGATAAAAGAGAACCAGATAATCGTAGAGAAATCCATTAGAATATTGTTATAGTTGACTCATCTGCTCCTAGACCTTCTCTACTCTTCGCCAATAATTGTGTTCTTCGCCTCTTGACCCTTAGAGAATTGAGTTCTCCTCTCAAAATTTGATGGATGCCTAGGTACCTAGACAGAGTTACCCTGTTTTAACTCTGTTTTGTCATAAGTTCATCCATAAGTCATACAAAGTCATTATTTAACCTGTAAATGATCAAACAAGGGATAAATGAACAGTTTTCAATAATTATGCTTGAAATGTACGCCAAACTTGGAACATTTATATCTTAATATAAGTAAAAGAGAACATTTATCAGTTATAACCATGTCGTGATATTTTTTTTTGTCAAATGTCATTATTTGTGGCACAAACATTACAAAAATTAAATTTGTGTTGTTCATGTCATGTCATAAATGTGGTCTTATGACTCATTGTTAGACTGCATTTCATGCATTCTTTTTTATTTCTCTTTCTTTATTATTTTGTAAATTTTTTTTCTCATTAATTGGTTGATTTGATATATTCTATGTCTTGTGTCTTAGGTGCTATCTCGGGCCTAATTGAGTGGAATTGGAACAAATTTTGTTGATGTTTGAGAATTTGCGATTTAGCCGAGTACACATTGTGGCCATTAAAGTATGCGTGGTCGTAACCCCAACACGTACTATTGAATCCAAAAAAGGGTGCCAAATTTCAATAGATGCATTGTCGTGCCGAACATGCGAAACCATGTTTCCACCGCGCATAGTTGCATTTTTTGACAGAGCTGAAGTTGCTTAATAAGAAGACCACGGCTATTTTTGAAACACTTTTTAATTACGTTTTAGAGTAGAATATTTAAGCATAATTAAGACTCTTTATTAAGGTTCTCTTGTTCACTATTCAATTTTGGGTAGCCATCATTTAGTATTTTGTCTGCACAGACTTTAGGATGATTACTGCCGCGAGAAACAAAGTTTTTACTCTAGTTCAGGTACTTTGGATTTTATTTTTAGTATTTTCATGAGATTTTGATCTTATTATTATTAATATCATGATTGCATTTATTTCATTCTTTTGTTAATTATGTATTATTGTTTGTTGATTGATTTAATTCAGCCAATTGAATTAGTTAGCATAGCAATAATCTGTCAGTTAGTGCATAGTCATTGTATTGTGTATTTTAACAAAAGTGATAGATTAATAGTGCACCATTAATGGTTTAAAATAATCTTACTTAAATGAATTGTGGGTGTTTGAATTTGTTGGATTGAGCTAGGTCTTTATAGTTTTTTATGTGATTGGTAAATTAAGTCTTTTAAGATATCTTGTAGACTATTTATTTAATCAGAGAAGTAGTTTGGAGGGGTCTCTTGAAACTGCCGACGAACTAAGTAATGATTGGTTATTTGGCGTTTGTCGATAACTATAACTTGTCTGCAATAATGTTTTAATTATCTTTTCTTATCTGTGATTGAATTACCATAATAGATGGATATTTACCAGAGCTAGATTTTTATTAATATTGATTTTTGTTATTATTTTTTATTTTATTTGGAATTTATTTATTTCTGTCAATTTCTTTCACTTGATCTTTTTATTTGACTTTCTGACAATTAAACATGACTTAATTGATTCTTGTGAATTCAACCCTGCTTATCAGTGTCTTCAAATTTTTGCGTAAGAATTAGTTTTTTGGATTTGCCACCCATCAAATTTTGGCCTATTATTGGGGATTGATGATAAAGATTTTGTTTAATTGTCTAATTTATTTTATTTGTAAATTTATTTTTCCTTTTTTATTTTATGTGTTCTTGTTCTGCAGGCGATCTTAAATTTGACACTGAGATTGAGAAAACTGCCAAGCGACTACAGAAAAAAGATAATTTATGCAAGGCACATAAACAATTAGAAATGAAAAAACCACCGAGCAACTCTTCCGATTTAGACGTTGAAATAATGGCTAACAGGGAGTCTCTCAAATCTACTACGGGTCAGACACACACTCTGCGTGAATTAACTGCTCCACTGGTCACGCAACAACCATTGTGAATCAGTTATCAACCATTGGTTGTGTTACTTGAGCTAAACTTTGGACTGATTTAAATCCTTCCTAAATTTTATGGTGTTGAGAATGAGGATCCCACAAACATTTGAAGGAGTTCAACATTATTTGCTCCAATTTCATGCCTCATAAAGTTTCTGAGGATCAAACAAAACTCTGTGCTTTTTCATTTTCTTTAGCAGACAGGCAAAGGAATGACTTTATTATTTGCCTTTTGGTATTGTTACTACTTGAATTGAAATGAATATTTTTTTGGACAAGTTCTTTCTTGCATCCCAAGAAGCTGCTTTGAGAAAAGAGATCTACATTATTAGGCAAAAAGGATTCAGAAACTCTTGATGATTATTGGGAATGATTTAAAAGAGTGTGTGCTACATGTCTTCAACATGGAGTTTTAGAATAATTATTAATCCAGTACTTCTACGAAGGATTACTGACAATAGAGTGGAGAATGATAGCTGCCGCTTCAAATGGAGCCTTACTAAATAAAACTCCTCAAGAAGCCAGAGAGCTGATTTATGCTATGACCGCTAATTCTCAGCAATTTAATGATAAGATTGATATATATACATGTGTTGTTCATGAGGTTAGTTCTTTTAGGTTAGAAACAAAATTGGATCATCTTGCTAATTTAATGGAAAAAGTTATTTTAGTCAATGTTTCTGCTATTAATAAAGGACCACCAGCCTGAGTTTATGGTATTTGTTGTGAAAACATAAAATGATAGATGCTTGTTCATTTTTGCAAGATAACAATTAATGGGCACAAGTGAATTATGTCAACAATTTTAATGGACAATCGTAACAAAAATTTGACCCATTCTCCAACACCTACAACTAAGGATGGGCACACCCTCCAAATTTGAGATATGAAAATGACAAATAAAAGGAAAAATTTCATCAAAGAAAATAATAGAACAAGGAAGAACTGTCTAACAATAAAAACTCTTCATTTGAAATTTTGGTAAGCACATTGATGACCACAACACAAGAAATGCAACAATCTAATTTTCAGTTTTAATAATAAGCAAAGGAGAACATTAAGAGTTTGCAAGGCAAAGTCAACCAACTTGCCAGTTCCATAAATAAGATAAAAAATTGAGGTAAATTGCCCTCCTAACCTACTTTAAATCCTAAGGGAGAAGTCAAAACAATCATGCTTTGAAGTGGAAAAGAGGTTTCCGCCAGCCTAGAAAAATTACCAGTTTGGAAAGGTCTCACTGTAATGGATGAAATCATACCTGACACAGAAACAGAAAAAGAGGTAGCTAAGGAACACATGGTAAGACATTACTATGATAAATTTCCTTTAATTTCCTCATAGATTGGCAAACAAAAAGGACAAAGCTGATGATAAGGAGATCTTGCTATTGTTTGAGAAAATGGAAATCAATATTCATTGCTGACTGCCATTAAGCAAGTGTTAACGTATACTCATTTCCTTAAAGAATTCTTCACTGACAGAACAAAATTACAGGGAAATGAAAGAATACTAATGGGTGATACAATTTTTACAGTTTTGTAGAAAAAAGTTACTGATAAAAGAAAAAGATCCTAGTATTTTTTTCATTCCTTATAAGATTGGTAGTTTCAGTATTGAGAAGGCTATGTATGATCTTGGTGCATCTATAAATATTATGCCTTTGTTTGTTTACAACACATTAAATATTGGACCACTGAAGGAAAGTGGTGTAGTGATAGCTCTTATAGGTAGGTTAGTTGTCTACCCAAAAGGACTTTTGGAAGATGTATTAGTTAAAATAGTCAATTTAGTTTTTTCGACTGATTTTAATGTGCTAGATATGCAAGGTGATAGTACTTCAAATTCTAATTTATTGTTATTATGGAAACCATTTTCAAAAACTGCTTGAACTAAGATTGATGTATATTGTAGAATAATGATAATGGAATTTGATAATGCTACTATTAAATTTAATTTTAGTGACGCAGTGAAATATGAGAACTCATCTGCTAATCATTGTGCATTTGATGTTCCTAAACCACTTACTAAAAATTTTTCAAGTTTTGTGTTGAAGACTTATTACAGAATGATTTCTTGCAATGAGATAAGAATGTTGTCTCTAATGTTGCTTATTGCAATGTTTTTGATTTGATGAAAACTAATTCTCTAACGATAAGTCTTTTAGGAGCACCACCTTGGGATTCTTTTTCAAAAATTATAAGTGATGCTCACAGTAATTCTAAGTCTTTGTCTTCTTTAAAATTAATGGAAAGTACAAACCCTTCTTTGTCTAGATGGATTTTACAGTTGTTAGCATTTGACATTGAAATTGGAGAAACAAAGTAATTTGATATTGCATTTATAGATTTTTTGAGCAGGATGAAGCAATTTGGTGAGAAATCTGAGCTTTATAGGGTTAAGACAATATGTTATGACGATCCGATTATTATGACATGATTTATGTCAGTTTGTCTAGCTAAGAGACGTTAAAGGAGAGCTTCTTAGGTGGCAACCCAACTGTTTTTCTTATTTTTAATTTTTCAGTTTTAGTTTTTATTTCACTTTTCGTTTTCAATTTTTCTTGTCTAGTTTGAATTTATTTGTAGAGTGTTTTGACGCCTAAATGTGGGTAAATTTTTTGAGATTATTTCTTACAACTCTAAAAACTAATGTTTGAAGAAATTGAGTGTACGTTATCTTTTACAGTGTCGTTGCAAGAGTACGCACAGTGGACAAGGTACGCATTGTTGCGCCCACAACACACACTTTCAAAAACCAATAAACGTGTGGTTGTGCTTAGAACGCGTAATCCACTACGACTACAGTCTTTTTGTACTTTAGGCTTAGCTTTGAACAACTCTCGATACAAGAGCTGACTAAATAGTAAACTTCAGACAAACCAAAGTGAGAATTTTTTATCTTTATAAAATATATATTCTTTGTTATGTGAAAGATCAACTTTGATGAGATAATATTGAGGTTTCATATGAAATGCGTTTTGAAAATTGTTTTTAATTTGAGGAATAAAAAATATTAAAATGATAAGAGACATGCTTTATTGAACCATTTTTTAACCATTTCCTTTATTTTTCCAAACCTGTTTATTACGGTAACCACTTGTTTACCCATTTTGAGCCTTTAACACTTCTTTGTTTTTACCAAATATTAGCTAGCCACACTTTGTTTTAAAAAATCCTCTTTTTGCACCTTATTAAGAGAATATATTGAATTACATGTGTTATATGGTGAATTTTATAATTGAGATGATGCTATTATGGTTATAATTCATTGCCTTGATTTGTTTTGTTTCAATTGTAGTGAAATATTGAGATAGACAACTTTGAGTATGTGAAATTATGAGATAACTTGTTTACAGAGTTATCATGTTATCATTTGAAACATCGATTATGGTTGTAAGTATTATGTTGTTTAGTTTCTACCACAAAAAAAAGAAAAAAAAAAGAGGTAGCCAAAATTCAAAAGAAAACAACCTTGTTAGTAATGTTAGGGCATGACTTGTGTAGAATTCTGAGCACCATATTTTATGAGTAGTTCATCTTTGACACATTGTAATTCGACAGTGTAATCCCTTGATTAGTTATATCCAGACTGTCACATCATTCATAGACTTTCTAGTCCATATTTTGAATTAGTCTTACCTTATATTTATCAATCTCTTAACTTGTTACACCAATTCCTATGAATTTTTTG
>CANYCX010075597.1:0-26104 GCA_948193385.1 Breynia disticha f. nivosa
GGGGAACAACACGAGATCGTGCCTAATAAACATAGGGCGTGCTCATAGCAATTTCCCAATTAGCACGTCGTGCTAATTTCAACACGAGCCATGCTCAATCAACTCATCTCTAGGAAACACGATCGTGCTACCCTAGAGCACGAGGACGTGCTCGTCAACTGTCCAGAATTTTCCCAGCAGCACGGAGCGTGCTGGTCAACACAGTGAGCATGTTGAGCTATTGTTTAGGTATATTATGTTCTGTTTTCATTCAAGTTTCAAAAAACAAGTTTCTAATACATTTATCCAGCACCTAATAGGTACCATAAAATAATGTTTAACATGTAAAACTCATACAATACACTTGTTTGCATCCATCAAGTACTAAAACCTGCCAAAATATCTCATATATTAAATCCCATCATATACACATCAATGATCAGATCAACATTCATATTTAACAACAAATAAACATGTCATATGAATCCAATGAACCATGTGTATGCAAATGAATCTCAAACACACACATATGCGAATGCCTAGGGCTTACATCCATCGATGTCTCACCTGCTTTAGAAATCTCTCAACTGGCATCAAGCATCTCACTCAGCATCGTGAATCTCTCGCGGAATCGTCGAGGATCTGTCAACCGACACGTCGGGAATCTCTCAACTGATATCACGCATCTCACACAAAATAATAGTGTCACACGACTCATGCAACACAAATGATTGAATATTAATTCAAACGACCATAAATCATCTCATACATATGCTTAACAATCAAGAAACTCTCATGCTCAATATATATATGCCAAAGCAAATCGCATGCTCTATGTCGACCATATGTTAACATGATATCAACAGGCATATAAACCAACAAAGCACACCATCCATATTGTCAATCAATGCTCATAAAGTAACAAGCAAGAAATCACATCAAGCCAATTATGTTTTAATCAAACATAACATATACATGAACATCTCTTATTTTGTTCTCATTTTCAAGCTTTTAAGCTCTTTTCTTTAATTACTCATTAAGTATAGGAACACTTTCTTAAGAATAACACTTACAGATACACTCAAAACTCATAAGCCTATAGTTCGTAAGTGTAGACCACTTACCTTGATAAACATGCACCCTCGCACTACTCTAACACCGACTCAACCGCTTCCAATTAATCTATATTCTCCTAGACAATCAAACAACCATATAATCATTTTTAATCACCCATTCATTCATTTAATTCCATTCTTAAAACATCAACCAATTCTTTATCAATTCCAAATCAGTTTTCAACAACTATACACAACTGCTAAACCTCAGCTCAACAACAATTCAGCAAGTTCCATACTCATCTAAGCAAAAAAATCTTTGTTCTTACCTTAGATGACTTTCTTGCTTGATTCTTGTAAGAATTTTAAATCTTGTTAAAATCAGTGGCTGGAATGAAATTAGGGTTCCTCCTTTCACCTGCTAGCTTAATTCTCCTCTGTTTTCAAATGATTCATATCAGAACAGAATGTTTGATAAATCTCGATCAACATGAACTAGAGCACGGGTCGTGCCATGTAGTTGTGCCATGCTTTTCTCAGCACGAGTTCCTATTTCGTCATGCATGGCGTCGTTCTACAATTTATTCAACACAAGTCATGTTGATTTCCTTGGCATGAGCACGATGTCATGCTCTTCAGTACCCATGAGCACGAGGGCGTGTTCATGACCGTGCTCAATGTAATTTCCTACAGAATTTTCTACACTTAACTGAATTGATCCAATT
Organism: Breynia disticha f. nivosa; assembly: GCA_948193385.1. Lineage (NCBI taxonomy): Eukaryota > Viridiplantae > Streptophyta > Magnoliopsida > Malpighiales > Phyllanthaceae > Breynia > Breynia disticha. Next base: position 1,760 of record CANYCX010075597.1, read on the forward strand.
TGTTTTGGTTGTAAGTTATTTTTCATATAACTTAATTCGTATAAATTCCAGGACGTTACAAACACTCTTAAGTGCTTTTATCTCTACAACACTATATCATCTATCTTTTTATGTGACTATAGGACGTTTACATTTTCACCCTTCAATATTTCATCCATTTCCCTTTGATTCGATCATAATGTATATTAAATAAGGTGAGACACACATTACAAAAGTTGTGTCTAGGCTCTCTTCCTCCCTAGAAGAATATGCCTTAAAGTCTACCTAAAACATTATCTTTGACACACCCAAATTTTGAGTCTTGGTATTCATTAGCATTCTTTTGTAAAGAATGCCTTCTCATTGAAAACTCCAACTACCTTCCACACAATAAGTAAAAAGATTGCCTACTCTAAGTTTACAAATTCTTTTGGAACAATTTCCTCTAATGTCATCTTCATGTAATCAACATAACCATCATTTTCATGGTTACCATCTAACAAGTTATTTTCACTATTACTAGTATTATCATCATCATCAAACTTCTTATTTTCACTTCCACCACTACTGTCACAATAGTCAACTAGCCATTTGCCTTTTGCATTGTCAATTTTTAATATTTCTTAAAATTCCTATAACCAAATAAAAATATTTAAGAACTTGCAAGGAAAAAAATTACACTACAATAAATTTACTTAAAATATACTAACTATTACTAAAATAAAACTATTTCAATAACATCCAAACCAACTCAGTAACGTAACATCTTTTTTAGTAAACCTTTTAATTATTATGTAAAAGTATGTATTACTTTTACAGTTAGTAAACCTCCAATGTCACTCATTTAGTTACATTTATTGGTCATTCTGTAAAAAAATACTTTTACATAATAAAATGTTTATATTGCTTAAACTTAACTTCTTCAGTAACAACCTCACTTATTAATTAACTTTATAAATTTTTCAGTAAAACCACTTTAATTAAGTTAAACCTTACTTTACTAAATGTGCATATAGCACATAATGAATTTTTATATTTGAGTGAAAAATGTTAGTTTCAATAAAACAAGTATAATTTTTGTAATTTGGTGCCCCATTCTATAAAACAAAAATTTACTAATTGCAATTTTTACATTACTGAATCATGTATACATGTCGCGCCCAAATTCAAAAGTTCATTTTTATAATAAATACAAATTTGGCAACCATTTTTTTAAAGATTACATTAACGCATTAATTAAACCACAAGCCAATGTTAGCCAAATACAAACCAAATATGAATGTGCAGAAGTAATGGTTTTTAGTTTAAAACAATGCATGAACCCTCTACCTATACTATCATGTGTATAGATATACAAAATGCAAAATATGTGAGTCCCAAATACACTAGGAGCCATGACCTCGAGAAATGTATCGCACTTTTAATGTCCACCAAAAACCAGAGTCTTGCAGAATTATCACCTCTCTGCATATTTACCACAATCAATAAACCCATGAGTAATTTTATTACTCAGTAAGTGCACTGTAACACAATTACCAAGGTAGCTAATGCATAAGTACTTCATACATTTTAGTGTATTATGTACATTATGTGATAGGGCAAATCATCCCTATTTAATTTCTATACAATTTGATTTTAATTCTTCTTCAAACTCTATTACATAGGCAGAAATTGTTTGGAAAACAGTTTACCCAGACCATTTCCTAAACCATTTGGCCCTTCAGAAAAGTTTCTGTAAGTGGAATGGTTTTTAGAATGGTTTACACAAATTGTTTCAAAAATCGTTTCTACCTTTACAGAATTCTTTAGAAGTTAAACGGTTTGGGAAATGGTTCACCCAAACCGTTTTGGAAACCGTTCGACCCTTTACAAAATTCTCTGGAAGTGGAACGGTTAGGCTAATGGATTGCATAACAGTCTCCCTAAACCGTTTGGGCCTTTACAAAATTCTCTGTATGATCCCATCATTTTTGAAAGTTAATGAATATTGGACCGCGGGAACATCTGCTTTATGTTAAAGTATCTCTCGATTAAATTAACAACTACGACTAAGTTGATTAGTCAAAATCTTTTTTAAAATAAAACCTCTAATCCATCTTTACCTTTCTATACATTCCTCTATTAACTCTACACTAATACAGAGAAGTTCTATACTTCTATCTCTAGAACCACAAGCAACTTCTTTCAACCATGCAAGACCTAATTCAATTGACAATTTCTCAATTAATCAAATGAAGTCAAGAACCTAATTCAAATTCACGCAATTAAAAACAACATGGTTGAATCTCAATAGTTTCATTAAAACATTAACTAGTAAAAATCATAACACGTAATCCATCACAGGAATTGTCTTATCTAGATATCCATGTAAAATTTAGTTCATCCTAACGTAAAGAAAACAATTAAGACAAAAGATATCCAATAAAACAGGAAAATAAACCATTGAAACTCTTACAAAGGTCAATAATCCTATAGTTTATGCAAAAATCCCATTGTGTGGTTGTTCGCTCGAATCTCTGCGTTCTTTGGCTAGGTTCTCTCCTTAGCTGTAGCTGACAGCTCTAATTCTTAGCTTCCCCATATTTTCTTCAAAAAAAATATTTATATTTTAACCCTAATTCGGCAAGAATAAGTTGGGAATGGCCCGTAAAATAGGCTGGAAACTATTTCACGGGTCGTTTGCGAAGTATCATTGCACATCTGTCCAGGCGGAACGGCTTGGGGAACGGCCAGGCCAGGATGTTCTCCATCTTGTTCTATTCTCTAATCATTCAAGTAGCATCGAAAGGATTGGAGAACGGTTTGAGGTAAACCTTTCTTCATCCTGTTCTATTCTCGAATCATTCTAGCAGTATTGAACAACTTGCGAAATGGTTTGACGTAGACCTTTTCCCATCCCGTTCAGAATCTCGGATCTGTGCTGGAACTTCTTTGAAATAGAACAGTTTAGCGAACGGTTTGGGTTGCCCGTTCTCTAAACTGTTTGACTCTTTTGTTTGCGCTTTTGTCTCTCTTTTTGATTCGTTTTGACCTGAATTTCATCTTTTTACGCTCGAATTTCCATAAGTGACTTGGAGACAAGAGAATAACAGGAATTAAGCCGAAATAATGCCCAATTGACCGAAAAACTTGATAAATGTCATGAAAACAAATATGAAATATAGGTATAAAATGACGTTTATCAAACTTCATGACACTTAAACCTTTCCTTATCCTCAAGCAGATAGCACAAAGTTATGCTCAAAATTATAAGACAAATCTGGTTCACCTAGCATTGTAAGTTCCTATAGAGTCTTAGAGATAGTCAAGAGCAAAACGTTTAAAAACATGCATAAATGACAATATCCGAAAGATAAAAAACTAATAGGCTAACCAACTAACATATAAACAAGTACACTCATAGATGATCCTGTGTGTCTGTAAACCAAATTCAAAAAGCTCCAAGTTTTATCAAGTAACTGTTATCAATCAACACGACCATGACTGTAATGCAAACATAAAAAAATAATATCATATTTAGAGTTGACATAACTAAACACAAGCTTTTAAAATAAAAACATTTCTCACTTAATTATTACTATCGAGTCCGTTTTATGCTCCATCACGATTCCTCTACTTGCTCGATTGCTACAAACCCCTTTTTTATTCACAACAATCTCTAAAATTGGCTTCTAGTATCACGAATGATTTTGTTTTCTTCTCTTTTTATACGAAGACCACCCACTTTTGGTGGTTGTCGCCGGTTACTCAAGAATATCGTGACAGAGGTGCTTTGTCTACTCATATCTTAAGTACCAAATAGATGAGTAAAGTTTTACCTTCAAATTTTTTTCATTATACCTTCTTTGTTGCTTAACAAGTTTAGGTTCAATCAAGCAAGGGTCCATTTTCAAAGTATCAAAAGATTAAACTTAAATTTAGTTAACCATAAATATTTGCATGACAGTGATAGTATTATTAAGTGAGAACAGTTTCAAGATAAACGTCAAAACTAATCTAAACATGGTTTGGCATGCTCAAAACTGGATACAACTAAGAATACACAAGTGTACAGTTATTTATCCAACCAATCACATTTTCTTTCCTAAGGATACTGATAGTTATGACTATGTGGTTAAAAATAATGCACTTAACTATACAGATTCGTCACAGGCCAGAGACTGAAACGCTACATGTTCCAATAAAGTTTACACAATTTTCATTTTAATGACCCCCCTTCACCACACTTTAGAACAAAACATTCTCCTCAATGTAAAAGAGAATAAAAGAATATGCAAAAGAAGAATAAAATGAAAATTGTGGGAAACTTCCCTGAGTGCAGCTATGGGGGAAGCCAAAAAATAGACCAGAAGACTGTAAGATGTTGGCTCTTGAGGCAAAAAAGAAAGAAAACTGAAAAGAAAGAAAATAAAACACACAATAAGTATAGATAATATAATCAGTCGTTAAGTAAAAGATGAGAGGCTTATAAAACCTGCAAAAGAAAAAGAAAAGAAACAAAAGAAAATATGAAATAAAGAGTTCTCAATAACAAACAACTAGATCAAAGGACTGGAAAAAGTAAAATAGGACTGGTCAGAATAGAGGGGACTTGCAACACCCTCAAACATTGGCATCATCATCCTGTGGATCATCGTGAGTCTCTTGTAAGGATGGCTACTATAGGCCCGGGTAATACTGTTGGTAGGGTTGATAGTACTGGTCGTACGACTAGTATAAAGGTTGTTGTATGCTCATCTGCTCATAGTAAATGACCTCCTACTGCCACTGCATAGCTGTCAAAACAACGCCTAGCTGTTGCTGAAACTCCAATATTTTTGCAAATTGGGCATGATATGCCAGTGGAGCCTCTGGTGCCGTAGTCTTTACTGCTTGGCCCTACTCCTTGTCTGCCTTTGGTGCCTGAGGAGCATCCTCAGCGGTTGTGCCTCACAACCTGAACTGGAGTCCCTTTAGGGTCCAGACTCTCTCAATCAGCCGCATATATGAAAGTATCATCCTGTCTAGATACTCGGCAATAGCTAAGACCATCATATGAGGAAGAATATCAAAGCACTCCAAACCCTACAACACTCGTGTGGCGTAGTACCCTGAATAGAGAGTTGCAATCCTACCTGGCTCATTTGGTCCATGATAGACTATGCTAATAAGTATGCCACGTTGACCGGATACTTTTGATCCATGTTGTGTAGGCATAATAAATCCTGGGTGCTCACATTCCCAGCGCTTTCCCTCAATTGATGGATGGTAGATGCAATGACTCTGTCTCTGTGCATGTATCTCAAAGAATGGGAAGTAATTTGGGATGCCTTTGATCAGCTTGGATTGAAGTTGTTACTACCCGTTAGCTCCCTCTAATAGCTCGATATGTTGAATCCTTGTGGAAAATGATGGGGTAATGCCGCATAAGTGTATCTGTGGATAAACTCGGGGTCATATAGACCTATACAAAACGCAAAGTTGTAGAGGGTCATCTGATACTCCACACGGCCTACCCTGAATTCTACGATTAATGGGTCGTCCTCCACCTCATCCTCATCCTCATCCTCTAACTCAAAAAAAAGAATGACGCCAAAAACTCTAGATTAAGCTCGTTATGGGCGAGGGTGTCGATTGCAACGAGTCGAGCCCACCTGTCGACACTCATGTATCTCTCATAATCAGCATAGAGGTTAAGCTTCTGTAGTGTCTCCTCAACAGGAAGCCAAATAGGTGTAAAAGGCTTATCTCTGATGGCATCCAGGCGATTTTGGAGGCCTAGATGATCAGGGAATAAGAGCATATTGCCCGCCCGTCACCTGTCATCTAGTCCCCGGTTGCGCTTTCGTGTTGGGTGTTTCCTGCGAGACGATCCTTCTCTTGACATCTGCAACCATAGAAAGGGAAAAATATCAGTAAGAATAGTTTGTAAATCAGTGCATGACATCAAAAGCTCAAATCATTCAATAACCCACTTAAGTAAATCATGCATTTCCACCACATCTTAGCTCAATTGTTGGTTTAACACTAAAAGGAGAGAAAATTCACTATCATTATTATCTAGCAATAACTCGCAATCACAAAGTCATAAATTCATCACATTAGAGTGTCCACAATATAAAATTATCCTCATTTAGACAAGTTCTTGCATTCAAAATCCCGAAGAGTGTCCAAAGAGTTAATGAGAGTTAAGCAAATTATAAAAGTAATGGCAATAATTCACTTATTGAATTCATCTAAGGTATTCGCATGCATAATTTCAGTTCAATTCATCCCTAGAAATTAAAATCCCAAGTAAAGTTAAGAGGAAACCCTAGAAATTTCGATAACCTTAATGTGAAGCTCATTTTTTAAATCCCTTTTAAGTTGATAAACAATAATCCTTTCATAATAATAATAAATCAGAGTAGAAATAGAGGAGAGAGAAAATGAAATAGGTATTTTATAAACAACTCGGCCCAAAACATTCGTAACATAAAATATTTTACAGTAAAAACATAAAGAAGTTTGAAAACATTCAAACTCAAAATAGAAACATTTATACAAGCTGTACAATATATACACTGCAAAATCTCAAAACTGAAAGCACTCAAAACATATGGATGGAAACCTCTGGCAACAACGAACTCTGACAAAAGATCACGGCAGCTCTGGTCCAAAAACAGCTATCTGTGTCCTGCGCATCATTTAGACAATTTAAACAAAGGGTGAGTATTTCTCAATACTCAGTAAGCTTCTTACACAATAATTGATTCGTATAATTTAAATGAGCACAGGGACAATCAATATCCCAACACGAGATATGATTCTCCTCTATCCTAATCAAACAACCATTTACACCTATTTCATATTCGCACATAAGTAACATATTGACAATCAAATGGTATAAAATTTACATAAATTCTAGAGATGAAATCATATATCCTATCAATATCAACTTACTATCATTTCAAAACATTATTGTATATTCGAAATATTCAAAACATAGTTCATAAAAATGAACAACAAGGCAAGTATAATCAACATGCCAAATGAGTCGCAAATATAGTAAAATCATCGTAATGTTCTTAAGAACATAGCATATATATATTAAGCTTTTCAAAGCTAATAATCAATAAGCAAATTTTGTATCAATCTACCAAGAATCAACCATAACAAATCATCAATCAACATTCAATCAACCATATGTCAATTAAGACATATATCCATCAATACATTCATTCCATTTCATATCAATCATAAACCAAACATCACATTCTTATATTCAATATGATTCATCTAGAATCTAGCAAACTCAACATATCATAACAGGCCAACTCTATCTAAATAGAAAGATGCCTAAAACAAAATACAAAACAATATGTAAGCGTAAGAACACTTACCTCTAAACAAAGGAAAATCAATAAGCAAACACAGCTCAAATACAACTCCAAAGTCGTCAAGATCCTACTGTATGTAATGTATGACATACAAGGAATTAACTCACCATTAATAAATTATTTCTAGCTTTAATTCTATTCAAACATAAGAATTTAACAATGTTTACAATTTCAGTTTCAACCATTTGTCAACCTTACTAAAACCTTAGGTTTTCTACTCTTTTCATCAACCTTTCTTCCTCAAAACCATCCTATCAAATCCCTAACTTCAAGTTCAGATTCTCTACCTAACTATCTTCATTTCCAGCAAGCAAAACCATCCATTTATCTCATACTATTTAGAAATTACCAAACTATCAACTTGAATCAACCATGAAAATCCTTAACTTTGCACTTAGGTTGATTGTTGCAAGAAATAAAACCAAAACCACTTCCCTAGAAGCAAAATTTCTCTTTTCTCAATTCCTCTGTTGTATTTTTGCTCTGGAAAGGAAAGCTTTTTAAATGAAAGTTTATGTGAGGTTCATGATTCTTCAATTTATATTTTTTCATCAAAATCGGGATACACACGTGGTGGAATGTCAAATACGCATGGTCTGCTCGACTCTGCGTACTTGCTGTCCACTGCGCGTACTTCCCAATTTTAGCATTTCTCTAATTTTCTTCGTTTATTTCGTGTCAACCTTATATCTACCTTTGATCAACCTTTATATATTTATGTTTAAACATTTATTAATCATAATTTACAATGAAAAATTCTCGGAATGTTACACTTAATGTTGCCAATAAAACACTCAAATAATGAATGGAGCATGTTCATAATCATGAAAAAATGCATTAGGGATCATCTTAAACCAAATTAATGCACAAAACAAAAAAATTTGTTGGATTTCACTATTCACACACAAGACATCTTTAAGAACATGTGTAAAATTAAGACGAAATGTAAAGAGAAAGAGAGTTCAAACCTTGAATTTTGCACAAAAACGGTTGAAAATCGAAGGAGAATGGGCAGAACGACGTTAGGATAGAGTGAGATGAGTTTTGAAATGTTTGAGAGTGAAAATGAAGTAGGGTTCGAGGTTTTAAAATTGAGTTCCGTAGGTTCAGACGAGTTGCAAAACGGTCTGGGTCGACCGTTTGCAAAAGCCGTTTCGAAGACAATAAGCACATATTGTGGTATGATTTGAACGGTTTGTAGAATGGTCTTACAAGGTCGTTTTCCAAATCGTTTGCACTTCAAAAGCATTGTTCTGACCAGTTGGCCCAAAACGGTTTGTGGAGCGGTCTTCTGAACCCATTTCTCAAACTATTTTCTTGTAATTGGAAATAAAGAACGGGGTGAGAAGGTCATTTGGTGTAAAAAATTTCAATTGAAAAATGGTCTGTGTAGACTATTTTACATCCCGTTTAATTTGTTTCAACTAGACAGTAGGTCGAATGGGTATAAAAACGGTTTTTACAAAATGTTTCCAATACTGTTTGACACTGCTGTGGTAGTTTTATAACACAGATGGCAGAGAACATACCTCATTATGCCCTGGACTATAATCCCTGACCTAAAAATATAGATAAATAACACAAAAACACACCAAAAATAAACTTAAAAATGAAATCTTGGGTTGCCTCCCAAGAAGCGCTTGTTTAATGTCCCAAGCCTGATAGATATCTCTAAACTAAGCTAGGGTCTGGAGGAGTGAGGTTGATGACATCCTTGTCAAGATACGAAAGAACTTGTCCATGGTAGAATTTAAATCTTTGACCGTTTACCTTGAACGTACCTATATCGGGGCATGTAACCTCGATGGTTCCATAAGGAAAGACTTGGATCAACCTGAATGGACCAGACCATCTTAACTTCAGCTTACCAGGAAAAGTCTTAGACGGTAATTGTACAGAAGAACGTTGTCGCCTACAAAAAATTTCTTTATGGTCTTAAGATTTCTATCATGATAACTCTTAGAGCATTCCTTGTAGAGCTTGCTATTCTCATAGGCTTCCATTCTCCATTACTCTAACTCATTCAGTTGTAGATTCTTATGTTTGCCTGTAATAGATAAATTCAGATTGGCAAATCTTATAACCCAAAATTCTCCATGTTCTAGTACAACTGGGAGGTTACATGCCTTGTTATAAACCAACCTAAAGGGAGTAAAACTTGTGGGTATTTTATAGGCAGTGCAATCAGCCCATAAGGCATGCTTCAATTTGACTGACCAGTATTTTCTGTCACACTCTACTGACTTTTCTAAAATTCGTTTCAATTCTCAATTGGTCACCTTTACCTGACCACTGGTTTGTGGATAATAGGCAATGAAAAATCTCTGAGTAACACCATATTTGTATAAGTTTTTGAAAATTGGTTGTTACTAAAGTGTGTCCCTCTATCGTTTATGATTGCTCGAGGTGCCCCAATACGAGAAAATAGAGACTTTAAAAACTTAATAACAACTCTAACATCATTAGTGGGTAAGGCTTGTGCCTCGACCCATTTTGAGACATAGTCCATAGTAAATAGAACATATTTATTGCCATAAGACGTAGGGAACAGACCCATAAAGTTGATTTCCCACACATCAAAGACTTCACACACCACAACAACATTATGAGGCATTTCATCGCGGCGGGAGATATTATCTGATTGCTAACAGTTGTCACAAATAGAAACATACCTCTACACGTCTTGAACAAAGCGAGCCAGTAAAAACCTGCCTCAAGTACTTTCTATGCTATGCGGTTGGCACTATAGTGGCCACCAGTTGGTCCTGAGTAGCAGTGGTTCAAAATTTGTCAGCCCACTTTGGCAGAAACACATCATCGGATAATCTAATCTACGCAGACACAAAACAAGAAATGTTCTTCCCAAAAGTTGTATTTCAAATCAGAGAAGAATTTCTTCTTCTGCTGGAACGAGAGATCCTTCGAAAGAATATTAGCTGCAAGGTAATTAGCAATATCAGCAAACCATGGAGTTTGCGTGATTACCTCAGCCATTGCAAACATCTCTTTTTCAGGAAAAGCATCATTGAATGGCAGCTTTGTTTTTAGATCATCGGTAACGCCTTTCAGACGAGACATATGGTCTGCCACCACGTTTTTGGCTCTGTGTTTGTCTTTGATTTCTAAGTCAAACTCCTAAAGCAATAGAATCCACCTAATCAACCTGGGCTTCACATCTTTCTTATTCATTAAATATCCCAAAGCCGCATGGTTAGTGAAAACCACAACTTTTGAAAGAATTAAATCTGAACAAAATTTATCAAAGGCAAATACGATAACGAGTAGCTCCTTTTTTGTAGTGGTGTAATTCAACTGAGCTTCATTAAGGGTTTTGCTAGCATAACAAATAGGTTAAAACTGTTTGCCACATCGTTGTTCGAGAACAACGCATATGTCAAAATTGCTAGCATCGCACAGTAATTCAAAAGGAGGACTCCAATCAGGTGCAACTAGAATAGGAGCATGAATCAATTTATTTTTCAGGAACTCAAATGCAAATAAACATGCTTTGTTAAAATCATAGACTACGTCTTTTTCGAATAACTGGGTCATTGGTCGGGTGATTTTTGAAAATCTTTTATAAACCGACGATAGAACTCGGCATGTTCTAGGAAACTCTTTACCGCTTTAACGGAAGTCAGGGGTAGTAGATTTTCAATGGTTTCATTCTTTGCTCGATCTACCTCTATCCCACGACTGGAGATTTTATGTCCTAAGACAATTCCATTGGTGACCATAAAGTGACATTTTTCCTAATTTAGCACTAGATTGGTATCTTCACAACGTTTCAAAACATGTACTATATTTTGCAAACATTGCTCAAAAGAATCACCAAAGATAGAGAAGTTGTCCATAAATACCTCCATTATGTCTTCAATGAGATCATCAAAGATTGCCATCATACACCATTGAAATGTGGTTGGCATGTTACGGAGTCCGAACGACATTCGTCTATGGGCAAAGGTGTCATAAGGGCATGTGAAGGTTATCTCCTTCTGGTCCTTTGGCGCAAATGGAATCTGAAAATAACTAGACAGACCATCCAAAAAACAATAGAAAGAATGACCCGCTAACCACTCAAGCATTTGGTCGAAGAATGGAAGTGGAATATGGTCCTTGCAAGTGGCATCAGTAAGTTGGTATTAGTCGATGAACACACGCCACCCGATAACTGTACGACTCAGAATGAGCTCGTTCTTCTCATTTGCTACCACTGTCATCCCACCTTTCTTTGGTACAACCTGTATTGGGATGACCCATGCACTATCTGAGATCAGATAAATAAGACCTGCATCAAGTAATTTAATTACCTCAGCACGAACTACATCTTTGGATTCAGTCGATGCTAAGGTTGAACAATTGGCTTGTACTCATCCTCCATCAGAATCTTATGTGTGCAAATGGATGGATTAATCCCTCGGATGTCTGAAATATTCCATGTCAGTGCTCTCGGAGCACTGTGAGTAGTTTCCTTTTCCTTATCCTACAAAACAGATGAAATTATGACTGACAGTTTATTATCTGGGGCTAGGAATGCATAATCTAAGTGCTCCGGTAAAGTTTTCAATTCAAGAATCGATGGGTCCTCGAGTGAAGTCTTCAGTATTTGCACGTTACTATAATTAAACCCCTTAAATTCTTATTTACGCGTCATGAAGTTCAAGTCTTCATGGTGTGCGGCTTGCTCGGATACCTGGATATCATCCTGTTTTATAGTTTTGCCCTGCACCAGACAACGCTCCAATGGATCTGTATATATGAATTCCTGTAAAGAAGTAGACAATGACGAATGAGAGGAACTAATAGAATAGCACTGGTCATCCTAACTTATAGAGTGATGCAAGGATTTTGAGATCAGAAAAGTAATCTCTTCCTCACCAACTCGTAAGACTAACTTGTCGTCACTAACATCCACAATAGCCCTAGTAATGGATAAAAATGAATGACTTAAAATCAATGGTACATCAATATCTTCATCCATATCTAATATAACAAAATCAACAGGAAATATGAATTCATCCACTTGCACCAAAACATCCTCAATCTTTCCTCTAGGAAGCTTAATAGATTTATGAGCTAACTACAAACTCATCTTAGTAGGTTGTGGTTCACCTAGACCTAGCTGCTTAAACATCTTGTATGACATCGGATTAATATTAGCACTTAAGTCAGCTAACCTTCTCACGCACTAAACTACCAAAATATCAAGGAATAGTAAAACTCCCTGGATCCTATAATTTTTTTTATCAATTTATTCTGTACAATTGTAGAACACTCTTCACTAAGAGAGACAGTAGATATCTCCTCCAACTTGTTCTTTTTAGACAACAATTCTTTCAAAAACCAAGCGTACTTGGGAATCTGTGCTAAAGCCTCGACAAAAGGAATGTTAATGTGTAACTGTTTAAATATGTCGAGAAACTTACCAAAATGCGCATCTATGAGCTCTTTGTTCAACCGAGTCAGATATGAGATTCTGGGTTTGTATTCTAGAAGTGGCTCTTTGGTTGTGGTTTTTGATAAAGGTGGGGTCAATTTCTCTTTATCAATTGGCAGACTGGTCTTCTCAGTAGGTACCTGCACAGCTGTGTCAGATGATGTATTTTTAACAGCACTTGGTACCTGAGGGAGTTCTCGACCATTCTGAAGTGTGATCTCTTGAACATGCTCTCTCGAATTAATCTCTGTGTTTCCAAGAAGAGCACCTGGCTGTCTTTCTGAGACTACCTTTACTAATTACCCCATTTGCTTCTCTAAGTTGTGGAGGGATGCTTCGGTGTTTTGCATTGAAGTCTCCACTGTCTGAAAGCGAGTATTAGTAACTTGAATGAACTTGGAAAAGATATCTTCCAAGGTTGATTTTCATTCTGCCAGAGGAGCCTATTGTTATTGAGGTTGTTGCTACTGTTGTTGAAACCCTAGAGGTTGGTTTTGCCTCGTTCCTCCCTAAGAAAAGTTAGGATGGTTCTGCCATCCTTGATTTTAACTCTTGTTGTATGGGTTGTTTTGTTTTTATTGACGTGATTGGCCCTGATAGTTATGCACGCCATTACATTCTTGCATGTCCAAACTATCCTCTTGAGAAGCAATCTGCATGACAGAATTAGCAAAATTAGAGGAAGGCAAAAAAATGTTGTCAATTTTCTTACTCAATTCCTCCACTTGTGTAGCCAATGTAGTAACACATCCACATCATAAAGTCCTGGTTGGCGTGTTGGTTTAGCTCTGACAGCTCCCTAGTGATAGTTATTCATAGCCATCTGTTCAATGAGTTACTGGGCTGCCTCTAGAGTCTTAATGTTTAGTGTTCCCTTAGATGTTGCGTATATAGACTGTTTGGTCCCTAGGTTCAAACTGTTGTAGAAAGTCTGAACTTGCATCCAAGTGGGAAGACCATAGTGTGACACCTTTCGAGTAAATCCTTGAACCTCTCCCATGTGTCGTACAGTGTTTCTGACTCTAGTTGAGCGTATGAGGAAATGTCATTTCTTAACTTGGCTATTTTACGGAAGGAAAGTACTTCTATTTGCCAAAAATCCCAAGTATCAATAGATCCTCTTGCTAATGATTTGAGCCACTGTTTATCGCATGCCTTTAAGGACAAAGGGAACAACTTGAATCTGATGGCGTCGTCTGAAGCCCCATTGATATTAAACATGTCACATATCTCTAAAAAGTTTGAGAGATGAGCATTCGGGTCTTCCTCCTACAAACCATCAAACTAAACATATTGTTGGACCATCTAGATGATATTCGGCTTCATCTCAAAGTTGTTAGTCACAACTGTTGGTCTAACTATGCCAGATGTAGTGCCCGTCATATCCGGCTGAGCATAGTTCAACATCGTTCTTAGATTATGATCTTCCATGGCTAAAGTTACTGAGTGCTCTGAATCTGAGTCGCTCTCGCTTTTAAGATCAATTATGCTTGTCTCAATAACTTTTTGCGACGTCAAAGAAGGACTGTGCGTTCAATTTCAGGATCAGTTTTGACAAGGTTGGAATTATCACTCCTGGTCATTAACTACGTGTGAACCTACAAGACAGACAATAGAAACAAACAACAAAGCGTAAAATCCAGTGAAAGAAAATAAATAATAGAAAAGAAAAATAAAAGAAAATGATTAGTGTAATAATTAAATTGAGTTCCTAATATTGAACAGTCCCAAGCAACGGTGCCAAAAACTTGGTGCGCCCGAAGGGTACTAAAACTACGGCTCGCTAGGCAAATGTACCTATCGAACAATAGTATAGATACCGGAGTATCAAGTGTCGGTCCCACGGATATAGTCAAGTAATAATACTATCAATTTAATTTATTATCTAGTCTAACAAAAAGGGTCTGTGTTAAACTAAAAATAAGACACTTAAAATTGAAATAGATCAAAAAAAATAAGAAGGCAACTATCACAGAAGAATTTTCTAAATTCAATTAGGAAAAGGCAAATACATAGACTCGACTCATCCTTAGATTTCATACGTGTATGATCTGGCCATTATTGAAAGTTAATGAATATTGGACAACAGGAACATCTATTTATGTTTGTAATGTCCTAGAAATTGTAGGAATTTAAATAAATGAAAAATATCTTACAATGGGATCGAATCAGATCGATTTAGGTTAAAAATTCAGAAAAATAATAGGCAGCACGGTTTAAGAGAACGCTCTCGTGCTCATATCTGAGGATCAGCACGACATCGTGCTTATCCTGGAAAATTGACACGATCCGTGTCGAATTAAATTCAGAACGAGATCATGAAAGATCAATTAAGAACTCGTGTTGAGATGCACAACACGATGTGAGGCACGACCCGTTCTCAAGGGCGTGTCGACTGAATGGATATGCACATACCGACTGAGTAAACTGCTTCATTTTTAAACAGAGCATACATGAGAGATTGAGCAGTTGAAACCCTAGGAAACGGGAGCAAGTGTATCTCTGTAGGACTCAAATTTAAAACCATTATTTTCTGAATATTTAATCAAATTACATGGATAATTTAAAAGAGTTAACATTTGGTCAAGTATACAAATTTATACAAGAAATTTACATCACAAACGTTAAACCAAAACATTGATTTGAACACTCTTTTACAAAACTGTCCACTTTTACAAATCTATGCTCGACTCCTCCTCGTGGCAATCTTGCTAGACCTGCAGAACATTAAAACAACATGTAGGGGTGAGTACATAAAATATACTTACTAAGTGATAAACAAATTGTTGTTAAAATGAAGTGCAGGGGAAACTACAGTCAGCACGAGGGCGTGTTCGATGAACACGAGGACGTGCTCATCTCTGATTTTCCAGTAGGAACAGTCATGCCTCATTTGAGCACGAGGTGATGCTCGTTACTTTTATCCAAATTCAATATCAAGCACGAGGATGTGATGTTCAACATGAGGGAGTGTTGAGGTTCTGTTTCTCTCCTTATATTTCGGTTATCAATTCTCAGCAAACGAGTTCAATTTGCAATCTAGCATAACCAATATGAAACATTTATCATATCAACAGTGTTTTTATGCTAAAAACACATATATCACACTTGTTTGCATTCTATCTCATAAAGAACTAAAACACACTACACATTGAGCATCATCATATAACTCATAATCATCATGCTAGTACTCATATATCAATAACCATAAATCAAACATGTCATATATGAATGCCAATCTCAAAGGTGCATATGAATGTCAATGCAATCACATGCAAAATGCCCTAGGTTCTTTCTTTCTCTTTTCTTTTTCTTTTCTTTTTCTTTTTCATTTCATTTTTCCCTTGGTCTCAGACCAGCATCGCACCCAGTACAGCTTCAAGCCCAGCTCAGAATATCATCAATCTCAGACCGACATCGAGATCTCTCTTAGAATAATCATCAGGCCCAGCATAGGATATCAATCTTAGTGTCACACAATAAAATGCAACAAAATGAATGAAAAATGCATTCATATATCTTATACCAATCAAATATGCTCAATAAGCAATTCAATGCTTTCCATAGTCAACAAGCAATCACATGCTTAATATCAATTCAATGTCAATCATATATCAATATGATAACAAGGCATTTAACCACTATATCAATATCATACTCACTATCACATCATCATGCTCATAATAATCAAAGCAAGCAAGAAGCATATCATGCTTATAATTTCATTTGAACATAAATATGAGCATTTATCAATTGTTTTTATATTCAAGTTTTTAAGCTTTTAAATGAATTCATAAGAACATATTTATAAGCATTCTTTCTTATCACTTCCATTTTGTATCTTTTCTTATCATCATAAGCTTTCAATGTTCCTAAGAACATCTTATACATATAAGCACTTTTCATATCAATTTAGTTTGTTAACATTGCTTAGCTGGATAAGCTTCCCTTCAAGGTTTCTAAGAATATAAAATTTCTCAAGTAGACATGATTAAGTATAGGAATACTTATCAATTCACTTACATAATCTTTTCAATCCTTTCCTGAGTCATTTCCATAATCACATAAGTTAAGCATTATTCAAGTTTATATCATGAGAACCTCAACATAATCATATTATTATATTACTTACTAATTCATGAATTTATGAAGAATCCTTCATAATAAATCATAACTATTTCATCATTGACTTATCTTTATCAATTCCATTTGCATATATGAGGTTATGTATATAATCAAAGAATCACTTACCTAAATTTTCCCTAAAGAAGCAACATAGAGCTAACTTTAATCCAAGCCCCAATAAGGAACTCCTATATAAATGAAACATATATAGATTACTTACATCCATACAACCTCTTCCCCTTAATTTCTAATGAAGTCTCAAATCCTAGTCAAATCATATCTTACATATATGAGGTCATTGCAAGGAAGTTAGAAACACTCAATTCCATCAATACATAGTTTCCAGCATTTATTTTCCATTCTTAAGTTTCACCATATTCATTTCTAACAATTCAATCATATTTTTCTATTTGGAAACTCAACAATTAAACCTCTTAATACTCATAATATACACAACATATCAAGAACCAAAAGATTACCTTATCAACACGTGTTTCTATCCATGAAAAACTATTAAGTTTAGTTAAGAATCAAACTTCGAGTACTCTCTAGGTTTTGTTTCTCTCAGTTTCTCTGAGTTTTTATATATTTTTTGAAGTAAATACAAAGCTATAACACTCACCACCCTTTTAATAGAAATGGCACGATCCAAATTGAATTGTTCGCACGTCTCATGCCAATTTGGTAATGGCACAGTTTGATCACTTCAAGGCATGACCTACGCTATGCAAACACGTCTTGTGCCATGTTTAGCTTTATGGTACGGTGTCAAGTAATGTAGGCACGACTCATGCTTGTTTTCAAACTATGGCATGACCAAACTAGTTTAAGCACTCCTTGTGTTTCTGCCTTCATGCCCACATATTCACCATACTCATGTATATATATATTATTGTAATCTAATTCCTTTTATTCTTGATTCATTTCCAATTTAATTCAATTTTCATAATATTCAATTATATTATTTTTTATGGGGAATTACAATCTCAGCAAGAAATAACTCTTTTTCTTGCAAATTCAATTTTAAAGTTAATAAGGTAAGCTCATACTCTTGCTTTTGTAAATATGGGAGATTTTAGCTTGCTAAGATTTTATACTATAAGGACATGTATACAAATTGAGCTAAAGCTAAAGCTAAATGAACTAAGTGATTTATGTTCTATCTGATGCTATATGATTTATGATATGTATGAATTGTATTCATACTTAGTGTTCATATGTTATGTGCTTTTGAACTTAAATCTATATGACCTGTGAGGTATACTATTGTTCCTGTGTGGAAATTGTTATGTTCTCTTATACGAATGTTGCATATAAATTCACATGTGTTACATCTCATCTATATGACACGATTCTTGTGTGGATTACGGACGTGTTGTGTGATGTCCATAGATGAGTTTTGTACTGTCTTTACGAGTTATACGCTCAGAGCTGTGTGCTCAGGATGTGTGCCTATCCTCTGCTATGTGCTATAGAGGACTCCTCTACTGTGTGCTATAGAGGACAAAAACTTAGGTGCATCCTTTGTGGATTGCATTAGCATTGCATACTCATTTGCATCCATTTAAATGAAATGCTAAAGAAAGAATTTGTGTGATCTTACTACCGTGTGGTTAATTCTGTGTGGATTCTGTATGGTTATTAAAATGAGGCTATGTGGTTATTAATTCTGTGTGAATCATGATTGATGTGGATATTGCTGTGTGGATTCTACTATGTGTCTATGTGGATTGTTGTTGGTATGGTTATGTGTTATGTGCTATAAATGACTAAGTTAAGTCTAGTATGTTATGTGCAAGAGAAGAGTGTAAATGCTGTGTTGAAATGACCTTGGTTATGCCATAATTCACTATAAACTGTAAGGTATAAATTGTTATGTTCAAATTAAGGGAAACAGAGAATGAATTAGGCATTTCTGTAGCTCAGCACACCCATGTACTGACCAGCACGTCCTCGTGCTAGAGGTCAATTTTAGTAGCACGCATCCTGCTAAAGAGTAATTTGGAAAATGAGATGAGAACGACATCGTGTTCAACCTAGCACGACCGTGTCAACTGGGAAAGTAACTATTGAGCACGGCCTGTGCTCAAAGAGGCACGACGTGCCGACTAAGAATTACACATGAGCACGACCTTGTGCTCATGAGCACACCCCGTGCTAATTACAAAATTCTCCTACACTTCATTTAAACAGAAGTGGGTTTACACTTACTGAGTATTTTTATATACTTAACACTGTGTGTTTATTTAATGTTTCTCAGATCGTAGGTAGCTGCTCATTGGACTACTGAGTTGCAATGATTAGAGTTTGTACGAGCTTTATGTTTGAGGTTTGGGATTATTTTTTGATGCTTTGATGTTGTATATATTTCGTACATATGGATATGCATACATACTATGTTTGAAATTTGTTTTCAAAACTACTCTGCTTCAGTTTGTGTATCGTTTTAGAGGTCTGGGATTATTTTTTGATGCTTTGTTGTTGTATATATTTTATACATATGGATATGCATGCATACTATGTTTGAAATTAATTTTTCAAACTACTCTGCTTCGGTTTGTGTATCGTTTTAGAATTATAAAAATGTTTGGGCCGAGTTTTATAAAAAGGAGTGTATATCATTTTATTCTCTCCTCGTTTTCAAGATTTAATTTTTATATCATTTCTTATATTACATTGTTTATTCAGGAAAAATGGATTTTAAATTTGAGTTCCACAATGTTAAAGTATCTCTCGATTAAATTAACAACTAAGATTAAGTTTATTAGTCAAAATCTCTTTTAAACTAAAACTCCTAATCAAGCTTTACCGCTCTATACATTCCTCTATTAGCTCTACACTAATATAGAGAAGTTATGTAGTTCTATCTTTAGAAACCCAGGCAACTTCTTTCAACCATGCAAGAACTAATTCAATTGACAATTTCTCAATTAATCAAAATGAAGTCAAGAACCTAATTCAAATTCAGGCAATTAAAAGCAACATGGTTGAATCATAATAATATCATTAAAACAATAACTAGTCAAAATCATAACCCGTAATCCATCATAGGAATCATCTCATCTAGATATCCATGCAAAATTTAGTTCATCTTAATGCAAAGAAAACAATTAAGAAAAAACATATCCAATAAAACAGGAAAATAAACCATTGAAATCTCTTACAAAGGTCAATGATCTTACGGTCTATGTAGAAATCCCATTATGTGGTTGTTTCTTCGCTCGAATCTCTGCGTTCTTCGGCTGGGTTCTCTCCTTAGCTGTAGCTGACGGCTCCAATTCTCAGCTTCCCTGTATTTTCTTCAAAAAAAAAATATTTATATTTAAACCCAAATTCGGCAAGAATACATTTGGAACAACCCGTAAAACAAGCTGGAAACTGTTTCACGGGACGTTTGTGAAGGATCATTGTGCATCCGTCCAGGCGGAACGGCTTGGGGAACGGCTAGGCTAAGCCATTCTCCATCCCATTCTATTCTCTAATCATTCCAGTAGCATTGAACAGATTGGGGAACGGTTTGAGGTAAACTGTTCTCCATCCTGTTCTATTCTTTAATCATTCCAGTAGCATCGAACAGCTTGCGGAACGGTTTGACGTAGACCATTTCCCATCCCGTTCGGACTCTCGGATTTGTGCTGGGACTTCTTGGAAATAGAATGGTTTGGCGAACGATTTGGGTTGCCCGTTCTTTAAACTGTTTGACTCTTCTGCTCGCGCTTTTATCGCTGTTTTTGATTTTTTACCTAAATTTTGTCTTTTTACACTCGAAGTTCCATAAATGACCAGGGGACACCAAAATAACAGGAATTAAGCCGAAATAATGCCCAATTGACCGAAAAAACCTGATAAATGTCATGAAAACAAATATGAAGTATAGGTATAAAATGACGTTTATCAATCTTCATCAAGCTTTCTAGTATAATTCAAGTATCTCAAACTAAAATCACACCAAGCCCAATCAAGCATCAATCATATCATTTCACGCAATCCATACAAGCTTACAACCAATTCAACCAAGTATAATTAAAGACACATGCTTACTACCATCTTAACAGATATAATAACAGTTATGTATGTTTAACCCATACAGTTATAGAACCTACAATGGTAAGTGTAAATTGCACTTACCTCAAAATCCCGCGAAGTTGGCTCTCGGCTCAACTTCAGTTCGGATATCGCAACTCACCTCCTATAACATCATTATCACAAAAACATATAAATAACCTATCATACATATCAATTAAATCATTTAGAACGTTAATTAGGCAAAACCCCTAATTATTTTGTTAACCATAACCTAAAATCCACATTATTGTTCGTATCCCGACTTTACTCTCACCACCAACCCACATTGTCCACATTATACCATAAACCAAGTTCTTACATCAAATCTCTCATTCTTACCAACATTAATCAAAACCCCCCCAAAATCCATACAATACCCATCTTCTAATCCTCTCCCAAATCTCACCAAAGCATGTTAAACTCTCACATTTAACATTCCCACACAAAACCCACATAACCTACTCTAAAAACTCATACATTATACTTAGGTTAGAGAGTATGAAGATCTACAGGTGGGGGATGGATTTTGGTGTTTAGGAATGATCTAGGGTTGTAGCTTGAAGATGAAAGGGTAGGGTTTCGGCTGGAAGAGTTCTTAATTAAAGAATAGGTTTTCTCTCTCTTTTCTTCCTTAATATGAGTCTAATTCGAAATCCTGCCAGTTTGAAACGGTCTGCAGAACGGTTTACACAAACCGTTTACTTAACCGTTCTGGCACTATGCAGTGCGAAATTCAAAATGTTTGTCCGTGTTGGGAACGGTTTAGTCTACCCATTTCCTAGATCATTCTCCCTATACTGTTTGACTATTTTTCGTGAAATTTTGATTATAATTTTTGGGGCATTACAATACATCAATAAAACCACAATGATTAAGTAGTCACATCTATATTTCAGTAAAATATTTATTATTAGGTAAAATTTTACGTTATTGATTTACTTTTTCTATTTACTGAAAGTAATTATTTCTGTAAACGCCATAATTTGGTAAAACAAATACACGTTCAGTTAATACTTGTATTCCTTCTATAAAATTTTATTTTACTCAAGCTATAAAGCATTATGTAAAAAATAGTTTTACTGAATGACTAGCAATATTATAGAAAAATTATTTAAATTTTGTAAATGCTATTAACTTTCAATTAACATCACTTTTTAAATCTACAATTAAAACTATTACTACGAGAACATTATGCAATAAATATTAATTCTATATTTTACCTTTAAATCTATATAATGCAAAAAAAAATTAAGATTAATGTCACCTTACAAAAATTTCACTACTCAAGATAAAATTATACTTAAAAAATATAAAACAAATCATACCTTCTTCTTATAAATATCTCCTTTTCTATTTTCTTAATCTTTTTACATTTATTCATAAAATATTTTTTAGATTTACTTCATCATAGCATGAAACATTTTTATGAACGTTTTTTGTAAGAGCTTTAATCGTGAATGAATAATGAAGAATGGGCTTAGAGTTGTGTATTAAATGGGCTTGTTTGTTTCAATTTGCTATGCGTTAACGTGTTGTGTATTAAAGTCATTCATTTAATTTTTATCCATCACTCCATCTCATTAAAGTTTTTCATCTCATATTAAAAGCCAACCTAAATTGACTCAACCACATCCATTTAATTTTTAAATCATATTTATATTGAAAGAATAATTTAGTCCGCCCATGACGTTCGGGTCGTCAAGTATATATAATTAAGTTTCGGAACTTAATTATTAGTTATTTCGTGTAAGGATTAAATTAGAAACATTTTATGTTTAAGGACTAAAATGTAATTAGACCCAAAAGGTATCCCATTACCAAGAGGTACTTAGAACTCTATAAATAAGAGTTCTCCTCCCTCATTTTGTAACTTTGCCATTTATTTTCTGCAGAGAGAAAACAGAAAATATTTTCTCTCTCTCGGTTTTTTGTTGATCGGATTTTTTTGACGTGGTTTTCGGGGACGAAACTCCGTCCGATTCTCGACGTGCGAACGCCTGTGGAACCGGAATACTCTCAACGTGGTTCGATTCAATTCCGCTGTGTTAGAAACGGATTTCCATGTTTGTCCCGTTTCCGTTTATTTTTCCGCATTAATTATTAGTTAATTAATATATATAATATGTGTTATTATATAAAAATTTCATTGGTATCAGAGCTAAAATTGATTATACATGTAGAAAATTATTTCACATGTTGAGAGTGACTGTAGTAATTTTTTCTGGATTTTTTCGGATTGTAAAAAACGCGTAATTTTAGTCGTAAAGTTTAAAAATCGACGAATCTGAAAAATGGAAGTCAGAATTTAGTAATTTTGATCACACCAATAGACTCAGAGGCCCGAAAACAGTCTGTAACACTATTCAAAGTTGTCAGAAACCGACTGGAAGGCGGCGCGTTCGATGGCCGCGCGTGGCCCACGCGCAGCCAGCGTTTGGTTTGAACCAAACGACGCCTCAACCGTCAGTTAGAACGACGAGTCGTTTGGTTCGAACCAAACGACATGTCGTTTTCCCACAAACCGACCAACCGTTTGCGGTTAGACTCAAACGACGAGTCATTTCATCTCAACCGCTCAACCTCTAACTCGCCCAGCCTGACCCGACCCGAACCGGCTTGACCCGACCTGGACCCGCGTCTCTTCTTCCAACTAACCGACCCGAAGCTTAGCCAATCAACACGAGACACGTGTCGCGACTGGCCTGCCGAGAGTGGAGCACGCCCACTCGCATGTCTAGTGGAACCACTCCACTTGCGGTGGTGCGTGGCGCGCGGGCAGACTGTTCCGGTGGTCGGAAATTTTCCATCTTTTGACAGATTTAATGTTTGAATATTCTAGAATTTTCTATATATTTTTTGTAAATTATTGTAGACCAGAAGTATTTATTATATTTAAATTCAATTAAAGTTTAGTATTTTAATTAGTTTAAATAATTAAATCAGTCTAAATAAATTCCCAGAAAATTACAGTAAGTCTGTGATGTATTTTAGGAATTTATTATATAATTTTTTTGTATTAACACTTTTCTATATTTGTTATAGAAAAATGGAGATAATTGAATTAATCGCGAAAGAGGTCTGCGACGTTCACGAGATCGAATTTCTGAATTCTCTCGAAGACAACCTGAAAAAGATTAGATTTTCACCTTTAGTCCAAGATGACATAGTTGATGTTATGGATCGACTCTGTAAGATCAATTGTGAAGTCCAGAAATTGATTTGTAAAGAAGGTTTTCGATCAGGAAATGATCAAAAGAAGATGTTGGAAATTGTAAAGTGTATTTTTCGTGAAAAACACTTTGATAAGTTTTGGTTTGGAGGGATTCCGGAATATGTGGAAATAGTGTATCAAGCGTTTGGAAGTGATCCAACCGAATACAC
>CANYCX010075627.1:0-17310 GCA_948193385.1 Breynia disticha f. nivosa
GAGTATTTTGAGTAACCAAAACTCTTGTTTTTAAAAGGCTAAAAACCCTATTCTTTTACACAACTCTAGCCGTCCCTCACAAACACCCTCTTTGGCCGTAGCTTCCACCTAAACACAAGAGTGATTAGGGTTTTTCTTAGACGAGAGAAGTGATATTTAGGGCTGATCATTAGTGGTGATCATTGTGTGCCTCATTCCTCACAAGAAAAACTCATCCGATTTGACAAGAACAGGTGAATCGTTTATACTCTAGTGCTAGTACACGTTTCTGACTAATCCGTGTGTTATTGCTGTAGAGGAATCACATTTGGGATTCGTTCTTGGTGTCAAAAAGGTCACTTTAGTGTATTCTGAAGTGGTAGTTACTTGGTGTTGCCCTAAACCCACCGTTTGCAAAGAAAAGGACAAGAAAGGTGCGTTTTCATTCAAGATTAAATCTTTATGTCACCTAGTATTCACCTTAATGTAAACCGATTGTATATAGCACGTTTTAAACTGATTTTATGTCGATCCTTGGTTGTTCTTGATTGTTCTTCATGTTTATTTTCGTTGCCATTGAGTCTAATACACATAGGAAACCCAACACAATTACAAAAGTGTCATTTCGTGCCAACTAATTTAAGCCATTTGAACCATTTTTAGATCATTTGAACCATTTTGAACTAATTTAAACCATTATGAACAATTTATAGCTTTTTAGAAGAATGAAACTGTGAACTTTTTTCCATTTTTTAACTTTTTATCCATTTGAATGTTTTGAAACATTTGAACTATTTTGAACATTTCAGTTACAAAAGTTTTATAACAATTTTTAACCATTTTAAGTCATCCTTGTGAACCATTCTTTTCAAATACAAATAATTTTATGATTCTAAATTTTTTGAACCTTTTTGAATTATCTTAAACACTTCAGTTACAAAAATTTTATGTGTATAAACTATTCAAACTATTTTTTAATCATTTGGGTCATTTTGAACCATTTCTAACCATTTGGAACCTTGTTATTATTATGAACCATTATAAAAACAATGAACTATTGCCTGCATATGAAATGCACATGTTTTTATCATTGAGAAACATACCTGGTTTTATTATTGACATGTTTTCAAAGGATTTTGATATGTGAGTTTTTTGTGAATAGAATTTTGTTATTTTTTATGAGGAGCATGATTCACCGGAGATTTTTTTTGGGTAAAGAGAAAGTCTACCATTAAT
The DNA here is from genome assembly GCA_948193385.1 of Breynia disticha f. nivosa. Classification (NCBI taxonomy): domain Eukaryota; kingdom Viridiplantae; phylum Streptophyta; class Magnoliopsida; order Malpighiales; family Phyllanthaceae; genus Breynia; species Breynia disticha. The sequence continues at coordinate 1,216 of CANYCX010075627.1, forward strand.
TGTGAATTAAAATTGTGATTTAATGAGGATTTTGTATTTTAAAATGGAGATGTATATGATAAAATGTGATATGAAAATATTATATTTCTATTTTAAACATGATATGGAGAGATTTTGTGCTAATTTGGTGGGATTTTATTTTTAAAATAATTAGGCCTTTTGTCAATCAACACTTGAACATGAACATTTTAATGAATAGAAACACGTGTAAGTACTTTTGTAAATTGAAAATTAAACCATTATAAAGACTTAGGATCCGTTTGATAAAACTAAAAATTAAGTGCTAAAAAATTAAGTGTTGAATTTTAAGTGTTGAATGTTTAATTAGCTAATAAAGCTTGTTTGCTTGTAACTGAAAATTAAGTGTTTAATTTAATTAGTTGTTTCAAAAATATAATTGAAAAATAAATAAATTATTATTTGAACTTTGTACAAAATCTCAAAAATATAAAATAACTAAAAAATGTGAGAAAATTAATAATTTGATTTTTTTAGAGTCACAAATTAATAATTATTAATAAGTATGCAAAAAAAGATATTACAAAATAAATACATGAATTTATCTCTTAATATTTGGATAAAATATGAAAAATTTTCAGTTATTAACATATAATTGTTAATGAAAAATGTGGAAAAGTTAATTACTTAATGTATTGATTTAAAGATTTTGACTTATAAAATTAAGCATTTTTCTGACTTAATTGATTAAATTAAGTAGTTATCTTTTTGCGTTATCAAACGCACTTAAAATAATTAAATGCTTAATATTTTAAATTAAACACTTAATTAGTGTTATCAAATGGACCCTCAATTAACCTAATCCCAATCTAAACTAGCCTTTTTTGAGGATCAAAATAAATCTGTCTATCCCTAAATAGAAGTACTAAACATTCAAAAAATTGAAACAATTATTATTTATTATAACTAAAAGCAAGCTTTGTCAAACAAAAATATTGAATAAAATATATAAAAATGTAAAAGATGAGGGATAAAAAAATTAAAAAGAAGTGATCGTAATTCGTAAGTAAAAAAAAATATAAAAGATGAAGATAATATATAAATGAATTGAATAGTGAAAGGTAGTGATAACAACAAAAAAAAAATTCATTTTATTGAAATAATAATGACAAATTTAAATAGAAAAAGAGCTAATTATCCCTTTTATTATTTATAAATTATAGTGTTTAATGTATTTTTTAAGAGCTAAGATCTGAAAGAATGCCAGCATATTTAAAAAATTTTATGGTATTAGTATAATCTAAACTATGGGATTAAATTTAATTATATTTTCTCTTATTAACATATCTCATCTCATCTCTTACCAATTTCAACAAAAAAAATATGAGAGACTTTTACTGTGATACCATTAAATAGAACAGTCATTAAGACATCAATTTTAAATTATTAAATATAATAAAAATAAATATAAATTTTTAATATGTTTAATAAAAACGATTTAAATTTATGTAATTAATAAAATAAAAAGAATCTTCATTAATAAGAGTTGTTATGGTATATTTCACCAAAATATGCTTCTCTCCAAAACCTTTTTTCTTTTTTGATAGTGAGGTCCAGTTGTAGAATAAAAACAAGCAAAATTTGACAGTATCTCCTTTCAAAGTGGCCAGTGGGGTCTACTTGGTTCCCCTCGTTTATCTTAGAGATTAAGGTCTTGTTTGGTTCATACTTTTATGATATCTTATTATTTTATTATAACATATTAGAAAGATTAAAAAAAATGTTCTCTTTTTTTTTTAACAATCTCAAATAAATCTTATTTTGCTCGGTCAAGTTTTTAATGCTTTATTCCTTCTAATTTCTTTCATATTATTGATTTAATAAGTTTTTAGTGTTTATACACAACTTTGTTTGATAAAAAAAATGCTTTCTTTTTCAAATATACAAAACAAAATCTATTAATTCCTTTTTAAGGACTAAAACGTAAGTAATGAAAATAATAAAACATTTTGTTTCTTACTTTTACAGTTTCTTGTTCTTGATGGTTTTTTTTATCTACCTAACATGAAACAAATTTTACATTGAAATTTTTATGATGAATATAGTAACTATTTTAACGTAATTTTATGAAATGAATATACAACAATAAATAAGATACAATCGGCATTTATTTTCGATTCAGGAGCCACTAACCTCATAACAAGTAGAATTATCTACTTTTCAAAAATAGTTTAGTTTTTAGTTGGAAGGATATATTTCAACCAAACAAGTCCTTAAATAAATTGAAATTATCACCAAAATGAAAGATAGTTTCAATTTTTCTTAATTTGGTGGTATAGAATATCTGTCCTCCTCTACTATACTATAACATTTTCAACTGCAACATTTTGAGGGATTGAATAAATTACATATTCTGAATAATTTATTTTATTTTTTAGCATTTTTAGTTAAATAATTTATAAAATATCAATTACCTATTTGATAAAATATGACACATAATTGTAGTAAGCATACAACAAATCTCTACATATGATTATTGTGTAGTATATATATTTTAATATGCAAAATTACATTATTAATCTATCTTTTTACGGGTATACATTTTTTAATACTAAAAAATTCAAATATATTTAAACAATTTTAATATAATCTTTTTTTTTTTTTCAATTATTCAGTAATGATAGTTACATAGAGTTATCTTTATTAAGAGAGTTAAGTATTTTTTAAAAAGAAAGTCGATAAAATTGAATATGTATAAATATGATGAATTTGGTAAATGAATTAAGTTAAAGACGTGTAATTATTCTAAAATAATTAGGGTATGAGTGGGACCCGCAAAATAAAAACAGAGGTGGCAAGCCAAAGCGGTAGCACGAAACGCACATACAACCGGAACATACCAACAAAATAGAAGTGTCAACAAAAGTGTGAGAGCAGAGCTGACTGTATTTTCATGTTAACTTTGACTCTCAATTTCACTGCGTCTCTCTATTAAACGCAGGCGCCTATTCACCTCTCTCTATAGCCAATTTTCACTCTAACCACCACCATTACTTTGCATGGAATGTAAGTTTCATTTCTCTTCATATTTTTGTCCTTTTGGAGTCGTTATTGACACGCTTTTTCTGTTTTTCGTTGTTATTTGGGACAGGGAGAGAGGTTGAATGCACATTTTCCGTGATATTTCAAGTGGCTACAGTGTGTTAACTCTGTGGCTGCGTTTTCAAGGCGTAGGAGGTGAAATTTTGAAGGTAAAGTTTTATTTTTTTTACTCTGGTTGTTGTTTAATTAAAGTTTTTATTTTAATTTTTTCATCTTTTGAAACATATGGGTGATTTTGAAATTAGGTTATGGTTATTTGTTTAGTGGTGAAGTTTTTGCGTATTGTGTTTAAATCCAGTGTTATTGGGTTAATTGTTGTTTGATTGTGTGGGAATTTGGTGTTTTATTATCCTTCTTTAGTTGAATTGGAATTATTGTGGCCAGTCTCGGGAAGAGAATGAGTGATTGCTGAAAGAGAAGGTATTTGTTTGATTTTGAATGTGTTTTGGAAGGTATGATTTTTATGTTGTTGTTGTTGAAATTATTGATTGGAGAAATTGGATATTTTGTTTGTTTGATCATTTTTCTTGAGGTTTTTGTGTACTGTACTGCCTTGTTTTGTTTGTCTCAATTGTTTGTATTGGGTACTGTTTTCTTTTTGCATGTTGTTCTTTCTTCATTCATCGTATATTAATTTCTGAGGGATGATATAGATATGTGACTTGAACTTCTCAAGATGCACCTCTTGCCATTCATCTGGAATCACCCATGTGCAAAAAATGTTTAACTTAATTTGTTTTCAGTTTGTACTTTTGTAGTTTCTTCATTTTGTTTTGAGGAGATATAAATATACTGTTTGATAAACTTATTCAGAGCGCTTAATATTTTTGATAGTTATGCAGTTATGCTTAAACTGTAAGCTTTCAGCACTTCTTATTCTGTGCTTTTCAAATGCCCAGATTCTTTCAGATTTCATTCTTAGAGAATCTCTAATGGTGGTCTTTATAGTTTAGCTATACATAGAGAGTATAATTTTGACTTTCAAATACAAAGGGAAAGGGGAATACTTCATTTTATCTCCAATGCTTTTTTAATTTGCTCTTTATCTTATTCAAATTTAAAAGTTTTTAATGCAGACCAAAGAGATAAGTGTTGAAATTGTAAAGTCCAACTTAGTATGGGATAAGTTGGGGTTGTGATCCCACATCGACCAAGTATGAGTTTGGTTGGTAGTTTATAACCCATTAGGCACCCTCCCCTTACAAACCGGTTTTTAAGGGCGAGTTCAACCTAGAGGGTTCATAACAAGTGGGATTAGAGCCACCATCATGTGAAACGAGCCCACGTTACGGAGGGGGCGACCGAGAATTAGGCCTAGAGTGGGCCACCATGGACGTTGTGTTCGAAAGCATGGTGGTATGTTAAAGTCCAACTTAGTATGAGATAAGTTGGGGTTGTAATCCCACATCGACCAAGTATGTGTTTGGTTGGTGGTTTATAACCCATTAGGTACCCTACCCTTAAAAGCCGATTTTTAAGGTTGAGTTCTACCCAGTGGGTTCATAACATGAAACTATGTAATTAGTGAAGAAAAATTATGATAAGAAGTGGAATAGCTACAAATGATTAATGAACACACTCCATTATTTTAAATTTAGAGATAAATAATGTGATAAAAAGAGCTTTGGACCGGAGGTTATTTTTCTGTTAAAACCTTTTATAACTGAAAGTATCAATATGAAGAGAGCATTGGAAATGCTTTTCATTTGGGCTGTAGTTCTTCTCTTAACCAGGTTGTTTGCACAGGATATATGTACAAAGTGTTATGAATGTGTTTTAATTCTGCACATATTTATGATTATTTTAATTATCTTTGACTAAACTGCACTTAAAATTTTTTATTCTTATATACAATCATTATTCCCAAACAACATAAATATGTATTACACATTTATATTTACATAAAACTCAAGTATAGTCGTTGCAATAAATTGACCGATTATGAAAATTCAAGTTAATGGCTACTTAAAAAGATTTTTAAACACCAAGATCCAATAAATGCTATCTTTTTTATTTTCAGCAGTGCCCCGGCCCAAAGTTACTAAATTGGCAATAGGTAGCACAAAATGCATCATCCAAATTGTACCTGCAAATGAAAACAGAGAGGCCTGACTGTGTTCATGTTAACTTGACCCAAATTCATTGCTACTTTGTATTTTACGCAGGTGTCAGTTGAACTTTTTTCATCTCTCCTCCTCTCTGCTTCCATTTCCTATTTTCACTTTCACCCACATTACCACCACCACTAGTGTAAGTGTCATCTTGATTTTCATTTTTCCTTCTGTTTATTTGATGTTTTTTTGTTTGGAGATTTTTTGTATCTTGCTTAACTAGGGGTGAAGCTGTAAACATAAAATATTCACGAATGACATTTGGTAACTTTCTGAGTCCTAGAAAGTTACAAATCAGATTAACTACAACTTACTTCAAAATAACTGCAACTTGTATTTACTAATAGCGGACACACCTTTGATGATTTGCATTTATTTTTAGTTGATTGGCTTGTCTTTGGTTAAAATCCCTTTCTTTTTTCTCTACAGGTTGAAACAAAGGATTGTTCCTTGCTGAAAAATGGTATGTCTGGTCTCCCACTGTAGTTTCATTTTCATATGTGTTTCTCTTTTTGCATGCTTAAATATAAGAAAAATGGTCTCTCTATATTATTTTCAATTTGAATTTATTCTTTGCAAAATTTATGTATAAATTTATGCAGGACGGAGATTCTAATTCAAGCTTTGACTGGGATAGTGAAGATGATAGGGAAATTGATAATTCTATTCTTGTCAAATCTAGTGGACTAGCCACCGTCAGCTCAACTGAGGTGAATTCTTTATCACATTCTTAAATTTTGTTGGTTTTGTAAAGGAGATTATCTAGGGATGCTAATGTCAATTCACAAACCATTATGTTTACTGTCTCTGATGAAGCATTTAACATAACTTCATTGCATTTTGTTGAATATTAGTCAATCAAATTAATGTACAGTGGCTAATTGAGTATGTTCCCGGGTATAGTGTTCCATAGTTGTCAAAAGCGCGCTTGAAGCACAAGGTCCAGGGTTTTTTTGCCATAAGAAGTTCAAGATGTTTGTGAAGCGCGCTTCATAAGAAGAAACGCAGAGCGCTGAAGTGCAAATTTGACTGAAATTATACTTTTTTTTAAACTTGAGGACTAAAATTGCAATTTTGTTATTAATAAAACCTTAGAGCACTTCTTAATTTCTAAATCACAACTAAAATAATATAAATAGAGGCAGCACTGAAGTTGTAATTTTTTTCAAACTAAAAGTAGCATTGTTCCACTCATTATTAGAATTTAGAAATGAAGAAGAAGAATATAATTTTAATGATGATGATGAAATTGATGAAGATATTGATTTGAATGATGAAGAGGATGATTTGGTTGATGATGACATGAAGTCAGATTAATTTAGTATTTATATTAGTATTTATTACTTTTTATTTCATATTTTAGTAATTTATAGATATTGGTTTTAAGAATGTGTGTCATATTATCTTTGTTTACTTTCATATTTTATTCATGAATATTGATTTGAATGATTTTATATTAACTATGTTGAATTATATTGTTTGTTTATTGATTTTGTTATATATTATTTCTTTTATTCATGACACTTTGCGCTTAAGCCCAAAATAGGTTTGTTGCTTCAATGCGCTTATCGCTTCTGACAACTATGTTGTGTTGTACACTTGTCATTACTTTTATCATTTATAAATAAGACACCTAATGCTATGAAACATTTGGCCTGTCGATAGGTTATCTTGTGATGCATTTACCTATAGATGCATCTTGTTCTTTTCTTTCCATATTCCTTCTGAGTATATTGTTGATCTCTTTACCTGTGCATATGCTGTTTGTAACGTTTTCTTAGTATCATTTTATATTGAATGTCATATGAGGCGTGTTTTATTTGTTTATGTAAAAGAGTAGACATGATTTATTGTGTGAATGAAATATAGTTCGTTGATCACGTGAAGGCAAGCTCATCAGCTGGTTCATCTGGTTCCAAGTTAATTGATCATTTTATCGGGATGGGATTTCCTGAGAAAATGGTAGCTGATGTTATTCGAGAAAATGGTAAAAATTTACCATTCATGCAGCCTGATTTTTTTACATATGGGTCCACAACTCCATATGTAATAAGTACCCTATTCAGTAGTTTATTCATAACCCTTATAAGTTAAATTTTCAGGTGATGAGAATACTGACCAAATCCTTGGATTGCTCCTTAAATACTCGGTGAGGTCTTTGTTCCCATTTTTTTTATCTTGCATATTATAGGTGAATATGTTTAATAAGTAAACACACGCAAATTTCTTCTTTGTGAGCAATGACTTCTATTTTTTCTTCCTCAGGAAAGATCCTCTGCTAGCTCTTCTAACTCCAAGGTAATTGACCATTTTGTTGGAATGGGGTTTACAGAGGAAATGGTGGTTAAAGCAATTCAAGAAAATGGTAAGTTATTCGGATGAAATTTTTAGCTGTTCTTTTTACAGCATTAAAGCTTCATTTAAAACCTTTACTGGTAAATTTTCAGGAGAAGAAAATACGGATTCAATTCTGGAAACCCTCCTGACATATTCGGTAAAGTGTTAACTTCATATTTAGATCTTTCTGGTTTCCATCAGCTTTTTAAAGGTTTTATATTTAGTACTTGCATTAAATTAACAATCTTAGTTTCTGAAAGTTCATTTTATACTGATATGTGATAATGCTACTACCTCAGTAATATTTGGTCTGAACCAACTTATGGAATGCAATTTAAAAATAAGAGAAGAGAAATGTAATTGGCATAAAGTGTCCCTTTTTACTGTAAATGTAATGATAAGTTAGTGGATGTTATAAATGATTAAACATCGGCAACTTTTATGAACTTGAATGTCAAGTTGCCCCTTGTTTGTTTCTTTGTCTATGCCATTAGATATAAACATTTGAATACTCCATATTTGGAGAATAAATCTATTTAATTATTTGTGCATAGCTTGAATGAGATAGATCTTTGTTTGGCTCATATTGCAGGATAGCAGTCATGATTAATTGTTTAGCTGATCTCTTGTAGGTTATCGGACAATCTCCTCTAAAGCAGCCACAAAACAGTTCTGACCAGTCTTCAGAATATGAAGGAAGTTTTCTGGATGATTTTTCTGATGTAGATAGCTCTGATGATGAGGTAACAACTAACAACTCTTTTTGGACTTTTTAAGTATGTTTTGCTTGTTATTTGCAATAGGAGATCATCAAGCATCTCATAAGTGGCTTTTTCGAAATAGATGAGCACTACCAATGATTAGCTTCAAAGGACAGATGTCCAACTAGAAAAGGGGAGATGCCTTTGATACACTCAACTGGTTTCAGAACCTTGCATTGTGTTTAAAATCTTAGTATGGATATATTCAACATCTGCTGCTTTTGGTGTCTATTTGCTTGAGCATCTACTTTCTTATTATCACTTCTCATGGTTGAGTGTTCCCAATGGACTTGTTGACAACTATTCTCTGCATGACATGTACATTTAAGTTTCCCAATTGATCTTCCAGGTAAAGATTAAATTGGAGGATGAAGAGGATAGCACATTGGTTTTTCTAAGGGAGATGGGCTACAATGTGGGGGAGGCTGCAATAGCCATAGAGAGATGTGGTAAGTTTTGTTGTAATCTTGCGAGTTTTCTTTGACATTTTTCTCTAACATTTTTTCTGTTATTTCATCTAATATGTGTGTTTAACTTAAAATGTTAAGGTTACCTGTGACTTTATTCCCTTGAAATGTCGCAGGGTCATCTGCCACAGTTGAAGAGCTAAGTGATTTTATCTGTGCCGCTCAAATGGCAAGAGCTGCTGATGCCTTGCTTCCTGAAGAAGCGGTAATTTTCTTTTTCTCTTGTCAGATTTTTACCATTCCAACCTTTGTATTTTTAGTAAAATTAGGTAACTGCCTTTATGTTTCAATAATTTCAGCCTAAAAGGCGTAAGCTGCTTGAAGATCTTAAACAAAAGAAAAAGAAGAGGGTGGAAAGGAATAGTAACTTGGATGATGAAGAATGTCTACACCTCCCTATCCCAATGATTGGCTATGGGATTCCGGAGTCAGACTGTATCACTCACAGAGATCTTCCACCTGGTGCTAATGGACCTCCCTACTTCTACTATGAGAATGTGGCCCTTGCTCCTAAAGGTGTTTGGCAAACAATCTCGCGGCATCTTTATGATGTGGAGCCAGAATTTGTTGATTCGAAGTATTTTTGCGCCGCAGCAAGGAAGAGGGGCTACGTTCATAACCTGCCCCTTAACAACAGATTTCCGCTTCTTCCGCTTCCTCCTCGCACTATACATGAAGCATTGCCCATGACCAGGAAGTGGTGGCCTCAGTGGGACCACAGAACACAACTAAATTGCTTGCAGACTTGTGTTGGGAGTGCACAGTTAACTTCTAGGATTCGGAAAATGTTAGAGGATTGTGAAGGTGACCCCCCTGAAGGTGTACGGAAGCGTGTTCTTTATGAATGTCGCAAGTGGAACCTTGTTTGGGTTGGGAGGAACAAAGTAGCTCCCCTTGAGCCCGATGAAGTTGAGATGCTTCTAGGCTTTCCGAGAAACCACACTAGGGGAGGTGGCGTTAGCAGAACGGACCGATACAAATCACTCGGTAATTCCTTTCAGGTGAGAATCTGTCTTGTATTGTCTTCTTGAGAAAATATAAAGCAGAGAATTTACATGGCTTTTCAGAATTGTTATATGCTTCATTAATGTTATGTATGTTCCATCTTTTTTCAGGTTGACACCGTGGCTTACCATTTCTCAGTCTTGAAGGACGTGTTCCCAAATGGTTTAAACGTTCTCTCTCTTTTTTCTGGTATTGGTGGAGGAGAAGTGGCGTTACATCGACTTGGTATTCGCATGAAGAACGTGGTATCCATTGAGATATCTGAAGCAAATCGTGATATAATGAGGAGTTGGTGGGAGCAGACCAACCAAACTGGAACATTATATCACATTGCAGACGTGCAGCAGGTGAATGCAAGTCGGCTAAAGGATCTGATGGACACGTTCGGAGCATTCGATCTGGTGGTTGGTGGCAGCCCCTGCAACAATCTTACCGGTAGCAATAGGCTCCACCGTGATGGACTTGAAGGCAAGGAATCTTCTTTATTTTATGACTATACTCGAATTTTGGACTTGGTCAGAAACTTGTCGAGAAATTATAGATGATCGGTGCTCTGAAATTAGAACTATGATTTGAACTGATGATGATAATCCATTTTTTTTTTACTTCCAAATGTACATGTTTAACGCTTATTCATTCAAATGATGATGTTTGATAATCTACTTGAGGATTAGTAAATGAGCTGATTAGTTTTTCTTTGAATATTTGGATTAGTTTTTTTCATTGGCTTCTGCACATCTATCATACTTGCATTGCATCTTCTTTCGCTACTCAGCTTGCCAATGACATTTATTCACACTTTTTATGTAATTTATGATAGTTTAAGATGATTATATTGAAATTTTATAAAAATTACAAGTACTGAATTCGACTCGCCTCTAAAAACCACTCTTTAAATAGTAAAACACCGAAAAGCAATCTCTGCAATGATATATATAAAAAAAAAAAAAAAACCCACCGGAGGCATCCTGCAGATAAGGACTGACGAAAGCTAAGGCCTATGGATTCTGCCCCATCAATACGGGTTTATAACACATTTACAACATTATAATTTGAGTTTTACAAAAATGTATTCATCTCAAATTTATTTTAAAAATTCCCACTATTTTAAACATGATTGGCTTAATGTCCAGATTTGTTATTAAGGACAAAATGGGAATGTCAAAAAAAATCTAATCTCTCTTTTCCCTCATTAAGTCCAAAAAAGTTCAAATAAGTTCACGAGTTTAAAATAGTTAATGTGATTTTTTATTTTTATTCATTTCAATTTATTTTTATACCATTTATTAAAAATCGTGCAATTTAGTCCGTATTAATCAATTGTAAATAAAATGATCAATAATGTTCATTTGTTTTAAAAAAAAAGCTTATTTATAGACATGCTCTTTTAAGAAATTAGAACAATTATGTCTAATTTTGATCAATTATGTTCAACCTCATTTCCTCCATAATATGTCCAAAAAAAGTCCTTTATCGGGAACACATATTCAACATCCTGAATAATATCAAAAAATGTACAAATATGATCAGTTAGACAACAAAAAGAAACAATGGTTGAAGCTAATCGAAAAATATTTAAAGTATATACAGATTAGTTCAAAAAAAAGTTCAAAAAGTACAAATTTGATCAAATAAGTACAAATTTGATTAACTAAAAACAAATTTTCAAATTAAAGAACATGCTACTTCTAAAAAAGATTCAAAAAGGTACAATTCAGGTCAGTTTAACGAATTTCTAAATTAAAGCCTGATTAGTTCAAAAAATTCAACAGAGTACAATTTAGGCAATCACACAACAATTTAATTCAAACTTCAAACAAAACAAATAAGCTGCGTATTATTCAAAAAAGTACAACATTGATCATTTAAAACTGAATCTGATCCAAACAGATCAAAGAATACACATATTACTTCAAAATAACAACAGAAACTCTGAAAAAGTATAAAAAATAGTTCAACAAAATTCAAAAGAATAAGACAACACACAAATTATAGACACAAAACAAAAATCCAAACTATAACAATAAAAACTAATTGAAAATGAAAACAAGTCGAAAATCTGAAAACCACATAAAAACAAATCGAACAAAAAGGAAGCGAGGGAGAGAGGGAGGCGACGACGCGGCTTGGACCGTGCGAGAGAGAGAAACGTGTGCGGTGGAGAAGAGGAAAAAAGAGAGAGTCACAGCAGAGAGATGAGAGAAAGAAGGAGATGCGGTGGTGGGGAGTGACGTGCCGGTGAGAGAAGCGACGGACGATGACTGAGAGAGAGGAGGTGAAGGGAGAGAGATCAATGTGAGAGAGAGAGGAGAAAAGGGGAGTGACGGCTGAAGAGGAAAAAAAGGAGATGAGGAAAAGGAAAAATTAGAGTACTAAAATACTCTTTCTATGTTTTAAAAAAAAATAATTAGGCATAACATAATAAATAAAACTATAAGTGGACATTTTTATAAAGAAAAGATACAATATATGCATTTTACCAAAACAAAAGTAAAAAAGAGTATTTCTTAAAATACACAAACTAAAAAGGATACTCCACATAATTAACTCCATCGATACCAACAGATCCTGCACATTAGCAATCCATAAAACATCAATTCTGGTTGTTGTTTCCATTTTCACATAGCTCTCAATTTTGGTATGTTTAATTTTAATTAGAGTTGTTAATTCGTATTAGTTGTATCGTAATTGTAACATACTATTTTCTATCAAATATCATTACTTTTAACACAAATATTGCAAAAATTGAATTTATATCATTCATGTCATGTTATAAATGTATACTCATAATTTGTGTTATCGTGTCAAAAATTGTCAGTTCTAATTTTGGGCCTCTCACTAGACATAGTTCAATTTTATTTTAACATAAATTTAGTAGAAATGAGGTTTTGACTATTTTTTAATTTAACAATATCCACAACAAAACAATATCGTTTAATTTTTACTCATTTATTATTCTACTTTATATATGCATCAACAAAAATTTAACTTTTATATCGCTCTTTTAAAATTACGCCAGACACGATCACTTTTGTCAAACTATCACCACCGCTGTCGTACTACCATTAAATTTAGGGTTAATTACATAGCATACGATTTTTCATTTTATATTGTCATAAGCTTGACTTTTTTTGATATTACACTGCTTTATTTGCACTTTCAAGAACTGTTTTTTCCATCTATACGGCATGGATTTTAATTAACTTTACATTCATTTCAGCACAAAGCTCAGTCCATTTTTAAAAAAAGAAATAAAATAGATTCATATTCTAGATCTTTCATCTTTTAAAAAGAGATAAAAATAAATGTATATTCTAGATCTTTCTTTTTGTGTATTTTTAAACTCACTTGTACTAACTTTACTTATCTCTCTTTCACTATCGATCTCTCTTTCCCTCAACTTTATTTTTCTAATGTTTATTTTTCTCTTCTCATATTCTTTTATCACCTCTCATCTTTTTATTTTTATTTTTAATTTTTTCTCATCTTTATTTAACTTGAAGATAATTTATTATGTTAACTTTACATATTTTATATTATTATTATTTATTTTATTTTTATACTGTCAAATGAAAAACATTGAGTTATTATATTCTAAAAATATAGTTAAGAATATGAATTGTTATGTTTTATTTAGTTTATTTTTTATTTATTAATTTGTTTAATATGAAGTTGTTGTTTTATTCAAGTAAAAGTGTTTTCAAAAAATATTTATATTGCTCAATTTAATTTTAACATATTGTAAACTAAATCCTTTTTTACGGTATTTTAATGAATATTATATTGGTCAATTTAATATTAGTTGTATATAAACTTATTATCAACATTTATATATGTATTAATATTTTTATGTGAGCATTGTAAACTAAACTATTTGATAATATTTTATTGCTTTTATATTAATATATACTTTATATAAACTTGTTGGAAATTTTTATATACATGTTTTTTTATATTTTTACGTAAATATATTATAAACTAAATTGATTGTATCTTAATTTATAATCTATATAAATATATGTTTGAGTTAAATATTGACTTTATATAAACTTGTGATTTAATACTTTTTTATATGTGTTAATATCTTTTACATGAACAAGCAAATTAAATGTTTTTATTAAATGTATACTTTGTATCAATTTTAAGATTTTTTTATAAATATTCTTTACATTATTGACTTTTATTGGTCTTAACTAATTTATCGTGTACGAATTCTTTTTTTTGTTGCAGCATTGTTAAATTATTGTTAGAGTTGTTAAAACAGGAAAAATATTGTTATGTTTTCAATTCCGTTATTGATGTTGTTATAATTTATTTGGATTCAGTGGCGACAAATCAATACATGCGCTATAGGGTTATGTTGTATGTTTGCAAATAAAAACTCTCATATGAAAAAAAATTCAGTTTGTAAATAATTTGTAATTAAATAAGTTAACGCATGTATAATTGTAATCGGCCCAATTTATCACACTTAATGGCCCACTGAAAAAAAAAATCTTGGTCCATCCCTGCCTGCACAAGCAACATATTAAATTCAATTCATCACAACAATAACTTTTCCATTTTCGAAAAAAAATCAACAATTATGACTCGCTGTGGTAATAATACGCCTCTGTCCCTACCACATCCATCTTTAACAGTGTGTTTGGATGAAGTACATGTAAAGATAATTAATAGAAAGGTAAGTAATGGTAATGGTCAGAAAGGAATGGAAAAGAAGTTTAGAAGATAAAAAAACAGGAGTATAAATAATGAAAATAAAATACCCATGAAACAAAATATAACATAAGTCTTATTGTAAGAAGACAATTTGGAGTTTTTCAATTTTAATGAGGTTAAAAATAGGAAAAACATATACAAAAATAATGTTATGTTCCTTATACTTCGATTTGGAGTGTAAGTTTTGGAGGGAAAAGAAGGGTAAATGTTGCCCTCCATTATCTTTATGTATCTTCCATTATCTCTCCTTACTAAACATCCAAATAGGGGTAAGTATTTACTGTGAAACTCAATTTTTAAAACAATTTATTTAATAATTCAATCCTTTTCATTAAAATCAATATAATTAGGAGTAAATAGAGGAGAGAGAAGCTAGGATGTTCATGATATACAAAAAAAATCTCGGCCCACATTATATAAAATAAAATTTAAACAGCAGAAACAAGGTAAAGTTTGAAAACATTTCAAACTCCTCAAAATATGAACATTTACAATAATGTACAATATGTACAAAGATAAAAAAATGGAAGCACTCAAAATATGGAGCTCGACCTCTGACAATATCGCTCTGGAATAAGATCACCGCGGCTCTGGTCCAGTGGCAGCTATCTGCGTCCTGCTCATCATTTAGACAATGAAACAAACGGTGAGTATTTCTCAATACTCAGTAAGTTTCTTAACACAAATTAAATGTATTTTATGTTTGTACATCTTTACGATCAATTACGTCAACATTAGATTCATAAATCTTATTTAAAACAACGCGCAGGGACAATCTGCAGTCCAGCACGAGGTCGTGCTGATATGCAGATTCTCCTTTCGGCACAGGGTTTGCCGGATGAGCATGGGGGCGTGATCGTGGTTTGTTTCCAGCCATTTTCCATTTATTTTCATCTGATTTTAGTGGCAAACAAGTCCTTTAGGTTATGTACATGTCCAACATATTTCATACATCAAATTAATCATGTTTACACTTTCAAACACTTACAATCCACTTGTTTGCTTCATTCATCAAGGCATGTATTTATGCTTTCATAAACACATAATCTTTCATCAATACTTAGTACATAAGATCATAACTTTCCTACCATCAAAACTTAGTACATATTAGTAATGTTTTGAAGTTAACATACATTTACACACTTGTTTGCAACATCAATCTATGTATAACACATTAACTACAACATACCATAGCTCATATCATCATATCCAAATCAAAGCATATACCATTCATCTACTTAAAATAAACCATACATTTTTTCACTCATCATATAATACTCAAATCTATTATATAAGCATTCATAAATCAAGTATAAATTTAACAACAATACTAAACATGAATGCTTAATCGAGTGCATATGAATGACAATAAAATCACATGCGATATGCCCCGGGGTATTGCTTTCTTTCTTTTTCTTTTCTTTTCTTTTTCTTTTCATTTTTCCCTCAGTCTCAAACCGGCATTGTACTCAGTACGACATTGAGCTCAGCTCGGAATATCATCGTTCCCAGACCGACATCGAGATCTCTCTCGGGATAATCCTCAGGCCTAGTCTAGGATATCAATCTCAGTGTCACACAATGAATGCAACACAATGAATGTACAATGCATTCATATATCTCACACTCAATCAA
>CANYCX010075988.1:0-17699 GCA_948193385.1 Breynia disticha f. nivosa
AGTGGCATACCTAAAATAGGATCAAGGCACGTGCCTCCATCAACCAAAAATTTCTGTTTAAGTATTGTTTAGCTGCTATTGTGACTTGTGAGTTAAAAGCCAACAAGAAAATAAGTATCTTTTTTCAACTATTTTGGAGGAAAATAATCTCCCATCTAAACCACAAGAAAACATTTTTCAATTTATCTTATCTCAGTAAGGGCTAAACAAGTGACTTTCCTCCATCATCTATAATTGCAAAAACTAATTGTATTAGTTAATGCATTTATAATGTTTAGACATTTAAAAAATTTCATTCGATGAAAATTTTTATTAATATGGATAACAAATAAATATGGATGATTGAAAATAAAAAAATATATATTTTTTTAACATAATAGTCATAATAATATATTTTAAATTTTAAACAATAAGTGTCAAGGAAACTATTTTTTTGGTCAAAATAAACATAAAAAAATATTTTCTATCTCATTCATCATGTTATTACCAAATAAGAGAAAATAAAATTCAGGAAAAATAAGATTCAGAAATTGATTTTCCATGAATGAATATTTTTCCAAAAAATTCATTTTCCGTCAAACAAACAAACGTAAGACATTTATTTATTTCTTTACTGTGGTTATTTTGCTTCTTTATTTAACTCTTCTTTGCATAGCATAGAAAGATCTTTTGACTTGTTTCTCTTATAATGTTCACTAAGAAATAACCTTTGGATTAATAGTGATGTTAGATTGAAGAAAAACTTAGATTTTTAGTGCTATTTAATGTTGCATTGATGTTTGTATTTCAATTATAGAACATGAATTTTTAGTAACAAATTGAGGTTGTGACTGCACGTGGTAAAAATAGTAGATTTTTTTATTATATAAATTTACGCTGAGGAGATAATATTTCAATTTAAGGATAGAAAATAACATCGAACTCAAAAAATAATTATAATGGTACTTATATATATCTTATCTAAAAAAACTAACAGTGAATCGAATATGTAATTGTCAAAAATATTTTTTATCTTTACCGTTAAATCAACATTCGCTTCTAGGTCAAAGTAGTAGATGGTTGCTCTGTTGACAACATTTTGTCTTGACCTGTTTCATATGATATCTCAAACGAATGAATCCAGAATTGTAACATTTTATTGTAATTGTGGTGCATTGTTGAGCTCTTTTTTGCAGTCATTATTTTCTTGGTGCCAATACATGTAATGGAGAAAACATGGTATAAGTATATTATTTCCTACAATGGCATTTGATTTTTGAATGATTCGTGAGTGGATTTAATTTGAAATTTTTGTAATTGTAAATATGTGATTTGTGAGGATAATTTAGAATGTAATATGTCTTTTTATTCCTTATTTGTTCATTGAGATATTTTTACAAATATTTGTTTTGTTTAATTTTTTTCTTTAAATATTTTGTACTCATTGTAAAATTTTCCTGGATTTGTCTTTGTCCGCACAATGTGGCTGGATGTTGTATATTATGATGATAGAACTAATTTTTTTAAATATATATAAATTATTTTATTCATAAACAACATTTAATAGAAATATATACAATATTGAAATTAAATATATTATTATTTGTATTTTAATATTAAAG
Source organism: Breynia disticha f. nivosa (assembly GCA_948193385.1). Lineage (NCBI taxonomy): Eukaryota > Viridiplantae > Streptophyta > Magnoliopsida > Malpighiales > Phyllanthaceae > Breynia > Breynia disticha. The sequence goes on from CANYCX010075988.1 coordinate 1,602, forward strand.
TTACGTAAATATGAGGTCTCATTGGTCCAACCCAATTAAAAATACAAAGGCTCATAAGTTGATCTCAAACCAATTTAATTTATTGTGAAAATTTACAGTTGTGTTGTTCAATTTTTTTTTATAAATATGAGGCTCGAACACATTTCTACATTCTCTACACTCACACTTTACACAGGATATTCTTTAGAAATTAATACCGATTTGAGAGTTGAAATACAATCAGGGTATCAAACCTTCAGCCTTTGATATTTATTTTTTTGCAAAGTTCAACAAACACAAGAAGACTCTAATTTATTATTATTTTAAGTAACAAATTGTGATCGTTTGTAAAAAACTGAGCGAAAATTTGTGTTTTTATTGCCTCTTGTGGATTTACATCTTCACGCAGTCAAACAATTTCTCTATTATCAATGTATGCAATCGATGATCTCAAGTATCTCAGGAAAGTCGTGGCATGTACATGCATTGAATGCAACTATTCAACATCTTTTCGCGTTGACCTTCTCAAATATATATCACCATACATCTTGATAATACTTTTGCAAAATTTATTCAGACACTCAATTGATATCTACTCACCTATACATACATATTAATCCAAAGCGTCAACTAACCGTCCATAAGTCAATTTCCTAATTGTCGTCGTGTATTTTTGTATAGATAAAGACTATGTACACTAACATTGCTGTTTGCTTGTTTGAAATAGAAATAACGCTCGAATATAGCTTCCACAATATAAGTCAATAATGGTCTCCTCATTCAAAATTGTCAACGAAACAACACTTCTTAATAACCTCTTTCACCATCTTCTAAGTAGTCTCTTGTTAGGTTAGCGTGACACGAGATTCGATCACGATTGACGAACATGAACTACGTGATGTAGCCAAGCATTTGAGCTGCCACAGCTTACTCATTTGTAGTAATTGTTAGAAGCGAGGATGACAAAAAAATTCTAAAAGTCCTCTTCACAACGGAACAATCCATATAATCTATTTGAATAGAAATATAAATAAAATAATAATTTGAGTGTTGATTTTTCTCGGGAGCCCTATGCCTGTTCGACTCAGTTTTGCTCCATCTTTAACGTGTTAAGACTTAAAAGGAACACAACACCTTTTCATCTGTGCCCCAATATTAACAATTTTTGCCATCTTGGATCCGTGAAAAGCCACTTTCTTTTAAATATTTTGTAAAAAAAATGTTTTAGTTGACAATCTTTATATCATAAATTTATCTTTTAAATATATTATTTCATTCAAATGAATATAATAAAAGCATGAAATATAATAGGAAAGTGTTTTAAATAACATATTCTATTTATCACATAACATTCATCATATTATAACTCTAATAAAATATGGCATTTAATTGATTTTTACGTATTCTAATATAATTTTTCAACATACGTATATTTTATAACTCATGGGACCTATTATCTTATCTTGTGGAGCAAATCCCCAAGTCTAATATAATTTTTCAATATAGTTGTATGTGTGGTGGATCTTACGTGGATTCATAAACTGCCTAACCATCTTTTATTTTTCTAAACATTAATCTAAATTCGGTGGCCACCATAACATTAATCTCAAACTCACTCCAAAGTCTCACCTCTCAATTTTTATTAATCGTTTCGTAATTATATCGTATTATTTTTTAAATATAATTATATAAGTTGACTTTCTAATACATAAAAATATTTTTTTTATATAAATTTGGATTTAAATTAAAACAATAATCATCCTATAATATGGATACAACGTTAACATTATTTGACTGTTTTTGGATAAGACGGCAGGTTAGTGTAATTTCCTTTGACCAAGTCATTCAGATTTCACACAAATCTCATGACTACTCACATGACATCCATTCCAGCTCGTAATACAACTACCCGCCCATACGGAGTCGTTTCGGTTTTAATGTTTTATTTTGGAATTATCCAAAACTGTTAATTACACTTCTGACGTAACCATGGTTACCTAAACTCTAGTTAATTTCAAATCTTAATCCTATATATACCCCATTTCCCAACTCGACGCAGAAATCATCGTACCATTCAAACCCGTCTGAATCTGTTACGTTCAAAAAACGAAAGTACGTAACAAACTTTCTAAATCTCTCCGCTTCAGTTGTTCTCCTTCTCGATTCATGATTATTTTGATATTGTGATTCCAGGACTATGGCGGCCAACGGAGAGTTCAGTTTCTCCACAAAACGCACCGGATTACCCAAGATTCAGACGCAAGATCACCACAAAAAAGAGGTGTGTCATGACGACAGCACTACGCCGGTTAAAGCTCAGACAATAGACGAGCTTCATTCTCTTCAGAAGAAACGCTCCACCCCAACTACTCCTATTACTGCTGCACAAGGCGCTTTTTTCACGACGCTGTCCGAGGAAGATCGACAGAAGCAGCAGTTAAAATCTATCAGGTAACGACAAACGACGTCGTTGTGTTTGTTTATTTTTGTTTTGTTGAAATGCGTGTTTGTGTTTGTAGTGCTTCGTTGGCTTCGTTGACGAGGGAGACAGGGCCGAAGGTGGTGAGAGGTGATCCTGCGAGAAAGGCGGAGGGACAAAGAGTACACGTGTCACATGATTATCCCTATACGCCTACTATTGCCGTCAGTGATAGTTCGCTTAAGTTTACTCACGTTCTCTACAATCTCTCTCCTGCTGGTAATTTTTACTCAATGTTTTAGATTTTTTATTGTATGATATAATAATAATATGATCTGTTGTTTGATTTTGACCAAAATTAAATATAAGATAAAAGTGATGGAATGCAGAGTTGTACGAGCAAGCTATAAAGTATGAGAAAGGTTCGTTTATTACGTCAACTGGTGCATTGGCGACACTCTCGGGAGCTAAAACAGGAAGGTCTCCGAGGGATAAACGTGTTGTTAAGGATGATACAACAGAGCATGAACTATGGTGGGGAAAGTAAGTGCTTTTCATTTCATTTCATGCTTATCGACATGCTCAAGAAATTGTTTCGACCGTCGTTGATCCAATTTGGGAAAGAGAAGGAAAGAACTTTACATACTTAGTGATCATAGAGTATATCCAGCTCCGTCACGGATGATTTTTTTTTTTTTTGTTTATGTTTGTAGGGGTTCTCCAAATATTGAGATGGATGAACATACTTTCATGGTCAATAGAGAGAGAGCCGTTGATTACTTGAACTCCTTGGACAAGGTATTACTCCAAACTGACGATTTCCATAACTTGATCGCTCATATGATTTTTAATATAAATTAATTCCATGACTAAAACTGGACTATTGATTTATTCTTGCTGATCATTTCGCACGATCTGATAATAACTTCTTTATTTTGATTACAAATCACAATTTTGACACGTTCTGTACTTGATTCTGAAAAAAGAAATGTGATATTCTGCTGGCTTTTGACTTCAGAAAACTAAATTCATTTAGAATAAATAAACTATCAGTTTCTCTCAGCATATATATGCATTTGGATTTGCTTGCCAGACTTCTGTTTTCATTTTGTATGCAATTTACTATGAACAAGAAGAATACTACTAAATGGCGGTGCTTCACCGACACCATATTCGACAGATTCTGCGTTCTGTTAACAGGGCACAACTTATCCTTAACTATAGATCTGTCTTTACCTTACGGTAAGTTTTGTCTGTACGTGTTGAGTTATGATCACTATAAAGATAAAAAGATGCTGTAATGATCTAGAAAAGAATTCCAACAAATAAAACAAAACAAAGGAAGAAATGTTCAGAAAATAATTAGCAGTTGCCGATTACGACCCAGGTGGTCTAATATCATTGGTTGAATTTTATTGTTTGGTGTGCCTTATCCTTCAACTGTGCAGTATGATTTTGAAAGATAATAGATGCATTTGGATGTGCTCTTACGTGGTCATGACTCGTGCGCCATAATAATATGTAGTAGTGGATAATAATAGGTCATGTGAGGTAATTCTTGAATTGTGAGCACATTACTTGTTGTAAATGCCGATGTCACTGTGCCTTCTAACTGATAAACACTTCATGGGAAGACGTTGTATATTCTAGTTGTCGTGTTTGCATTACAATGGGCTGTATATTTTCTGTATCTATTCTGTTTACTGCAATTGAGCTGCTTTGGCAATTGGTAGCGCTTCAACTTCTGTGCCTAAACTATCAAATATATTCTAAATAGCAAGAGTGGATCATCTAACTTTTGATGAGAACTTTGCAATCATAATGAGTTGTGACGTCCAAAAAAAAATGTATTTCAGGTGTTTGTGAACGACCAGTTTCTGAATTGGGATCCAGAACACAGGATTAAAGTTCGTATTGTATCAGCCAGGGCTTACCACTCCCTGTTCATGCACAACATGTAAGTAACGGAAACAAAGAACTTGGAAGATCGTTGAACAAGTTTTTATCCAAATTTCATATGTTGAATTCCAAACTTCACTGAGCAAACATAGTCAGATGTCGCAACTGTTTGTCCTGCTTTATCATATAGCTTCATTAGGCAAAAAGAGGCCAAGTGAGAGATCAATAATTGTGCACAGTTCAGTAAATGTGAAATAACTGGATGGTTGACAGGTGTATCCGACCTACTCCTGAAGAGCTGGAGAACTTTGGAACTCCGGACTTCACAATATACAATGCTGGGCAGTTCCCGTGTAACCGTTACACTCACTACATGACCTCCTCCACTAGCATAGACCTCAATCTTGCTCGAAGGGAAATGGTTATCCTCGGAACTCAGTATGCTGGGGAAATGAAGAAAGGTCTATTTAGTGTCATGCATTATCTCATGCCGAAGCGTCAGATTCTCTCCCTTCACTCTGGCTGCAATATGGGGAAAGATGGGGATGTTGCCCTCTTCTTCGGGTTATCAGGTATTTATATGAGCAAGCTATGACTGAGAAAACACCTATGAACCGATACGTGCTGCCTATAATTCCTACAAAACATTTTATTTCTATTATTATTGTTGCTTATGATTTCAATCTTTCTGTTTGTCACAGGTACTGGAAAAACTACGCTATCAACTGATCATAACAGGTATCTGATTGGTGATGATGAACACTGTTGGAGTGAGAATGGTGTGTCCAACATTGAAGGAGGTTGCTATGCCAAGTGCATTGATCTTTCCAGAGAGAAGGAGCCTGATATCTGGAATGCCATCAAGTTTGGGACAGGTAAAATCATGGTCCATCTTTTAAAGATATCCTTTGCAAGAAGTAGCAAACGAAGCTCGATTTTTTTGTTCCTATTGAAAAATTCGGTTTGGTTTGTTGCATCAGTGTTGGAGAATGTCGTGTTTGATGAACACACTCGGGAGGTGGACTATTCAGAGAAATCTGTTACTGGTAATAATCAATAAAAGAATTTTCTTCAGCCATATTTTTACAGATTTAAATCATGCACATGAATACCCTTACGCATGTTAACTCTGCTATAATTGTCGCAGAGAACACAAGAGCGGCATATCCTATAGAGTACATTCCAAATGCCAAGATACCATGTGTTGGCCCCCATCCGAAGAACGTAATACTTCTGGCATGCGATGCTTTCGGAGTGCTTCCTCCTGTGAGCAAGCTGAGCTTGGCACAGACCATGTATCACTTTATCAGTGGTTACACTGCTCTGGTACTTCAACACTGCAGTTCTTCAACAACTTCTCAAGCAAACTTCCAAGTACTTGTGTTTTAATGTAATACCTTAATGTTTCAACAGGTAGCCGGTACAGAAGATGGAATCAAAGAGCCACAAGCAACCTTTTCTGCCTGCTTTGGTGCGGCTTTTATAATGCTCCATCCTACCAAGTATGCTGCCATGCTAGCTGAGAAGATGCAGAAACACGGAGCTACTGGATGGCTAGTCAATACTGGCTGGTCAGGTGGAAGGTACGGGATTTATAGAGCTTATATCCTTGTTTTCGGAGTCTAATATTTCATATTCTTTTGGCAGATATGGATCTGGAAGCCGTATCAAGTTAGCATACACTCGGAGAATCATCGACGCTATACATTCCGGGGAACTTCTTAAATCAGAGTACAAAAAGACTGGAATATTCGGACTAGAAATCCCAACTGAAATTGAGGGCGTGCCATCGCAAATCCTAGACCCTGTTAACACTGTGAGTGATCCCCAAAGATCTTTCCTCAACTTCTCTCACATTTGATTAGCAATGTAGTAGGAGTGTAACTTTGTTGAATTGCAGTGGTCGGACAAGAATTCTTACAACGAGACTTTACTGAAGCTGGCCGGACTCTTCAAGAACAACTTCGAGGTGTTTGCTAATTATCAGATTGGAGAAGATAACAAGCTGACTGAAGAGATTCTTGCAGCAGGTCCCGTCCTCTAAAGCAGCATTACTTTCAGGAATAAGGGGAAGCTTATAGTATAGTTAACGTGAGATATCACCTGCAATGGCTTCCCTAAAGAGCCGTATACTGTTTGCCACTGAAGTTTTCCATATGAAATGAGCTCTTTGTAATTCATGATTGGGTTTGATCGCATTACTCGTACTCTCTACAATTCATAATTATTCATTAATAGTGTGTGTCTAATTCTCCATTTTCCCAATCGTCTTCAACTCTATAGAGCTCGTGATAATCCGCTATACATAATTCCTCTGCTCATACCGATAACTTTCCACGTTATTCATACAAGCATAATGCAGGAAAATGAAACTTTTTTTTGGAGAATATTAGACCTATAAGTTCTCCACTATCTTATAAATTGCACACTTTGTGCTTCAATGCTTATTTCTCTAACCAAACAAACATCCATGAAGTTAGCATTACAGCCGAAATGTTACATCAAGTAATTAAGACTCCCTGAATGGGTTGCATCGTCTTTAACAAGCAATCTGTTATGAAATTCATCTATTCTCTTAACTTAGCCATTTCAAGCTATTGATAATGTGGCACACAAACTCAACCGACAAAGGCTATGTTTTATTATTCTGCAATCAACAGAGAAGAAATTCCGGACTCATTAGTCACTGCCTACATGGGCATTTATTGTGGGTGTGTGATGTTAGCAGGTAGCAATGAAAAAGTAAAGCAATTGAATCCAGTTAGCTGGTTTAGGGTGGTAGAGGGACCCTCTACTTTTAAAGGATGAGCGATACCTTGCTGAGGTGATAATTGCAGTGCCATTTTTTATATACCACTCGGCCCCTTATTTTGATTCCTTTTGATGCATTGTTGCTTGGTTTGGTTGATTAAACGACGCCTTCTTTAGGTTCTTAAGAGGCCCCGTCTGGTGCTTGCTTGATTAAATGACGCCTTCGTCAGGTGCTTAAGCGGTGTCTGATTTAGTCCACGCTGAAATTGTAACTTCTAGCATGGTTAGTCTAATAGTACAAAATATGAAAATATGTATGTATGCCTTGGTGGTATGAAAATATGAGTTTTGGCACAATGCATTTAGAGACACAATCGGCGGCTGCCAAAATATATGCAACACATCATACGAAAGTCGAATAGCATGATGGAAATGAGACATAAGATGTCCTGTTAGCACAGCGAATGTGGCAAAAACAGAAAAGGAAAATTGAAAACAGTAAGAGTAAAGCATCAAGTAAATGTCTTCAAAAGAAAAGAAAAACGAAACGACGTCGGAAACCGACGGTGTTTGAACAAAACATGATCTTCTTCACCAGTCCAGCTTACATGTGGAATGACGATTCCCAAAAATTGGGAAGATGAAAGATAATCGCAGTTGCCTTTTAAACTCATATTTGAATAAAAAAATGAAGCGACACTGAGCATCCCCATACCACAACACCACAAACACCTTCCATTTCGACCCGTGGGCTGCCAATTCTCGACATTATACAATTAAATTGCCTGCATACACACACCCCAACTATACAGAAACAAAACTTCGCTCCTCCAAACGAAAATTCATATAAACAAAATCTTCCGTTTCTGTCATTGGCCAGTTTCTGGAGACTATTGATGTTTTTTACCCCACGAAGATTTTACTGCTAAGTGCTGATTGCAGCAAATGCAGGAATGATAAACCCTGGTACAAAGAACAGTCCGTATCAAACAAGGGCATACCTGTAAGTTGAATAATAGAATAAATGAGAGTTCTCCAAGTTACCAAATTCACTATATACATATATTCCAGCAAGAATCAGCAATAACTTTTCTTTCATTTTAAGAAAACTAAAATCTCTTTACTATATGCCTAACACGTGACTGCAGAAAGCAAAGCCAGTGGGATGTTTATAAAGCTGACTAAAATAGTAGAAGTCCAAAATTTAGAAGCAATGAATGAGACATTACCTATCTTGAGTTTCTAGAATCAAAATTGTATGTTGAAAGCCTCGTCAACTAATTGGGAGAACAACTTCAAGGTTTTTCTGCATGATCCATCCTCTTGGATATGCAAGACCAGGAGCATCTAAATGCAGATGCCAATTCATTATCTTTGAACAACCAGAAGGTATACCCTCCATCTGACTTTCATCTTCCACTATTTGTTCTATGAATGTAGTTTCCTATACAAGGAGGAGAAAAATGAGTGGTGATGCACACATCAAGCAAACAAGTATTATGGTAAGGAACAATTAACATTGAAGCAATATTTGAAACACAAAATGAAAACCAGAAATGAAATGGCAAGGCATGATGCATACTTGGAAACCCTCCTTCACAGTATGTAGCTGTCGAATCGGAGTTGAGAAGGGTCGGTTCCATCTCTTTGAATCCCACAAGATAGTACTGTTAAAAGCAAATCCTGACATATCAACATGAAACCTGCGAAGTTTTTTACTTTTCTCGTTCGTATGCCATCCAATCACTTGGCTTCCATTACATATTGGACCTTCCAAGATTGCTCTGTTCTTGCCTTCAGCAAGCATTGCAACAGGCCATGTCCCGAAACGACTGCAGAGGAGTGCATGAAATTAGGAGCTCCCAATTAATAGAAGAAATGACACATGGCTCATATCACACAACAAAGTAAGCATATTCTGAATCTAATAAGCACATTATCACCCAAAAGTTAGTCGTGTAGTCTCATCTGAGCAACATAGACATCTCCATAAGTTCAGTAATACTTAATCAATTCAACCTAGCAAAACCAAATTCCATAAAACCAACTATTAAGCAAGCAAAGAGTCAATAAAGAAGGTTCTAGGTTCAAATTTCATACAAAACCAACAACATTAGAAAAACACCAACATCACACAAAAAAATGGAAATTTCACCTGATATCCCGCAATCTCTCAAACAACTCAATCGAATACATGTTATCATCATCCGCAAAATACACAATACCATCGAGCTGATGTCTCTCAATATGCTCCAAAGCCACATTCCGCTGATGCACGCCTCTATCTTTGACCTCCGTCGAATTCCTCACACACACCAAATGCCTATACATAACTCCCGACATCCTCAAAAGCTCTGCAGTCTCCCCGGTGGCAGCCCCTATCTCCACCACTATCCACAACAAAGGTGCCCTCACCGCCTTCAACACATTCCCTAATCTCTTCAAAAAATACCCCTGCATTCCACTATTATACGTTGGCGTCACTATTATCAATTGCTTCAACGCCATGTCATCATCATTATCCAACCTTCTAGAAACTACTCTATCGCTATCGTTATTATCAAAATCCAACTTTCTAGAAACAACCTCTTCATTATTATTATGATAATTATTATTAAAACTGTAAGGATTGGGTTTTTCTAAATTAACACCGAGACTGACTACATCGATACCTAAACCTTGTTCGTGACGTTTCTTGATAACGGCGTTAGATTCATCCAATTGAACGTTAACGTGATCACGATTCGTCTCAAAGGAGAAATCGTGGCGGCTACGCAACTCGGAGTCCACGTGGCCGTACGGGAACAGCCCAAGGATGAATCCGAAGGCAAAGAACAGAACGCACCGGTAAAAAGATCGCCGGAAGGATTTGCGCCTCTGTAAGAAAGCGGCGGCGACGAGGTGGCGAAGAGAATTGGTGGCGGAGGAGGAGTTTTTGGTGGAGTCGGAGAAGAGTTTGTGGTTGGGAGAGTTTAGGTAGGATCGGTCGTGGCGAGCCGGAGAGAGAGTCCGACGAAACGACGCCATATAGAGTGTGAAATGGAGCGAATCACATGATAGAGGAAAATGGACGGTGTAGATCTGCGTGCGATTGTTTGTTTAAAATTTCCGGGGCGGAGAGAGGGGGCTAAATTTACGCGGGGGGCGCCATTGAGTGGGGTATAGGCGGGTTGGATTTTAGGTGAAATAAGGACGCGCATTTGGTTTGTATGTGCTGCGCTCGATACATGTGGGTAGTTTTTCTTTTTCCTTCCTCTGTAAAAAATCTCTTCTAATCATTGCTTCTCTTCTACCGTTATCTTTCCAGGTGTAAATACTTTATTTTTTAAGTATTATATGATATAAATTAAATTAAATTAAAAATTTTTTGAAATGTATCTATCTAGATTTCATTATATTGATCACAGATTTTTATAGATTATTGGTCAATGATGAAACTTCACATATGAAATTCAAAAAATATGGGAGAGAGTTGAAACTTCATAACAATAATGAAAAAAAAACAAAGCTCCAAATTCAAAATCAATTTAACAATTTGGATGAATTTCAAATCAACGAAACGAACAATTGTAAAATAATAAAGATTGAAAAGCATTAATGAAATAATGTTAGTCGTTAATGATTTTTTGTTGCGGAACTCAACTTTTGAATACCTTTTTGTTTTAATAAGACGATACATGACATTGAATTTAGTGGGCAATAATGCTCCTGGTCAAAAGCATAATCATACCTAAGCACTTGCCCTCCGGTAAAGAACAGCAAACACAAACATTTTACTTTCCAGTTGCCAGTTTGTTCTGATAAAGGAGTTAAAAATTTTCTGATATTAGAAAAATGCTATTTTGGCAGACAATTGATGGTATCCTCCAACCGACTCTAGGAACAGAAAAACAGGGGATCTTGTTCTATTTTCTCAACAAAAAAACACACAAGATGGAATGACAGCAAGATGTTTTATGAAAACTGCCTGAGCCAATTTATGCAGTTTGCATTTATGTTGACCTGGCCTTCTTTGTGGCTTAAGCCAGTAGGACTGACCAGGCGGCACGGAATGTATAAAAAGAATGCAAACCAGCAGCAATGGATCTAATATTCCAATTCCACGTTTGTGACCATAAAAAACAGAATTTCAAGGTGTTAAAAAAGATAGAAATGCTAATTACGTCTTTCGATTGCAGATAAAGTGAAGCAATGATGACTGAAAAGCAAAATATACTATTATTCTTTATCTTACAAAAGATACAGTACCGCCTAAAGATTGCCTCAACCATTACCACATATTAAAGCAAGATAAATACAATAAAAAAGGACGGCATGGATCTGAAAGAAGCAATTTGAAATGAAAAGTAGGGATTGCTAAAAAGCGTACCATCATTTTAGCAAGACTCGGGTAAAAGAAACAATGAGTTTAATCATATGCAAACAGAACTCAACTCATCGTGGTTGACATTAAACGGGGAAAGATCCCCAGCTTCGATAGACCTCTACCAATTTTCCTCATGACTCGTTGGTCTCCTCAATGACCTTCAGAGCATAGTCCTGTTCGCTATAAAGATTTCAAAACAACATCAAAACAAATATTGAGCATGTGTGTACTTTATAATTGATGAAAAAAAAATCCAAAATGTTTTCGTTGGGCAGCCTCAAAGACATTTACAAGTTCCTCGAGTGAATGCAAACATGACTGCATGTGTTGGTTTCTAAAATGAAAGCCTTTTCTATATTCAGAAAACAGTCTAAAATGATTAAATTAAATGCCCTATCAAAACTGAAATACTACTTCCAATATCGATGGAGTAGGGCGTACTAAAAACAACAAAAGGAAAGTAGGAAATGACATGAGAAGTCTTGAAACCAAGCCAACATGAATTACACAAGGAAAGGTCAAATATACCTTATTTGCAGGTTTGTTGCTAAGACCAAACTTGTTTGCAGGCTTTCCATCAGGAATTTTATAATCTCTGAACCAATCTCGAATTGCAGTCAGGGTACTCTTAAAAAGTTGTAATTTGAAAAAAACAAACTTTAGTAAGAAAATCTATAATTGATATCAACTGCTTCCCTAAAAGCATCAAGATGTATCAGCTGATAACACGACATGGCTCAGAAGGGAAGTATCAAAAACTATTGCTGACATCTAACAGAAAAAAAATAATAATAAAAGGTACTAATGGTTAATGAGTTCTAATTGTTCAGAGAAACTGAATTGATCAAGCAGAACACAACAATGAAAATTTTTCCCAATTGTAATGACATCTCATTAAAACTGCCATTTCTTGAGAAGTGAAATAGGAAACTCAACAGCAGTTTTGAAATTATGTGTTATTTCACTTCGATGAAAATAAGCAAAGACAGAGATATCTCAACCCCAGAATTGTAATGACCAGGAAATTTAGACTAATATCAACTGATGAAATTGCTCTTTTATAGCAGGGATGCGTTTCTAAGTGGTTGTTATTTTAGCATGCCTAACATCATTAAATTATTTTTAACCTACTGGTCAACACACTTAAAACAAGAAAGTTCTTTCAAAACCATCTCAAAAGAAATTGACAAATGAGCATGCAGGACGCAATATATACCAGAAAATGTTTCTCAACATCGTCAACATCATTCACAAGTGAAGCTCTAGGATCACCTAACGAGATTGTGTTGGAGTGAATGGTGGCTTGATGGATTGTTGGCATTGGTCATTAATTGTGGCTGGATTGTTGGCTTTGGTCATTAATGGTGGCTTGATGGATTGTTGGCATTGGTCATTAGTGGTGACTGGATTGTTGACTTTGGTCATTAATGGTGGCTGGATTGTTGGCTTGAATGGTGGTTGAATTGTTGGCACCTCTAGAATTGCAGCAATCTGCCATAAAATCATAGAGAAGAAAGGGAGAGTAACTTCTGACTTTATTAGCTCTCGAATAAGAGAGAGAAAATGAGTAAAAATGAATACAATCATAAGGCAACGTGTGGCATTAGATTATAACATCCACACCATCCACTCAAACCAAGTCATGAGGGTTGCATGGATTAATGACCACCAATCATCATATGCCACGTGAGTCAGTTGACAAGTCAACACTCACTTACAATATCAGCAACCAGTCTACAACATTGAAGAAAATTTATACATTGTAATGTTATATATATTTGCTCTATTTTGTAATGAAGAATAACCCAAAACATATTCTCTACCAAAACATTTTGTTCAATTAAAGGGTCATCAAGCCGCAAAGATTGTGCCATGCCAATGTGGTTAGAGTTGGGAGCGCGAAGATACGTACGCAGCTCTTGCTGTTACCTGTGCTACAGTTTCAGTAAATGTTACAAACAGTTATGATAACTAGGCAGAAGACTAATGAAGTTGGAGGCTTTAGAGCTTCATGATGGAGCTTATTTTTCTTCAGAAATGAATCCAAGCAGATATGTTCATAACATAGTTTTTCTTGTAAATATGTACAGGAACTATGTACTACGTTTATTATAGCTACAATGAAGGAATATTACATGCAAGGTTGAGTCAAAATTGTACATGAACCATCTCCCAACATTCTAAGCTACTGCCTACTGGTTGTTTCAGTCGATCTCCTCGCTCAACATCTGTTGTTCGAGTTTAATCGAAGAGTCACCAGAAGGATGAGCAGTGCAGCATATGCAGCAACAGAACCAACGGTGCCGAGCGCCCAGAAAGCTTTAAGAGCGCGTTTAATCGCGGTCCCGAATATGTGAATCAAGAACAAGGATAGTCCCAACCCAGCCGCGCCAAGAACATAGAGTAAATCAAGATTTTGCTCAACTATTTCCCTCAACAGAGAGTGGTAGAAAAGCATCAGATGCTGCCATTACAAAGGATGGAGCTGTAGTAACCAGGCCAATTCTGTATAATATTACCTAGTAACCGGATTGCAATTCATGTTACATGATTTGTTACACGGTTTGTAATCGTATTATGCTATTAACACATCCCAAGTGATTCTACGTAACGTAAATTTAACAAAAATTAAATTTGTGTCATATTATCACATTCGAAATGCTTCTCATTACCTCCAGCCATTATCTCTCAAAACAATATTTTTCTCCGAAGATTGTTGAAACATCAACACCAACCATGAACGTCAAGCTAGTAAGCAAACAAAAACTTGTATGCACGATTTCTAAGTTTATATACAACGGTATAAACAACTAAAAAGCTCGGCAATTCATGTCAAGTGTATCGTAATAGTTTCGTGCCATTTACATATTTGCACATCATCATATATAAAAACAAACACTACAACTTGAATTCATATAATTCATGTTTGTGTCCTAATCGTACATTCACAAAATGTGTTATCTCGTAAGCGATAAAACAGCAAAACCAATAAATCGAACCAAATTCCGTCGACTAATTAACGGTCAGTTAACAGTAAGCAAAACCAAATAAGAGCCATATCAATCACTTTTAGTGTTGTGTCTAGTTGCTTTCGTAAGATCAATGAAAACAAGTTCCTAATCGTGAAATCAAAAGGTTAATTATTACCTCCAATGTGGTATCATCATCCATACATAAGCTGAATTTTACGGAGCCTGCATCGAGGTGATGCGGCCGTGTTACTACCCGTATCTAATAGCTTTAGTACAGAGATAGAGAGTTGCTTTAACAGCAGTCAGGAATACAATCAGTAATCAAGAGTTGGTTCAGTTATGCATCAGCAAAACTGCATAACCAGCATTCTGTAATGCTTAGTTGCCGTTAACTTTGAGACCACTTAATGTCTTCGAAAGTCCGTTCAGAGTGCTGAGCCGGTGGAGCTCTGTTTCGATTGTTTTCGTAATGTTCGCGTCTTCTGGGTCTGGATTAGGGAACTGGACATGGACCGATCCCTGCTTGATCGGCCCAGTGGATTCGCGTAGTGCCACTTGCTGTTTCATATAGTTGTATGCTTCCTGATGGAACTTGTGGTCCAAGGAGAAGCAATTGTCAGTAGAACCAGTTGCGGAATGCTTAGATGAACCAGAGCCTTCTTTTTTACAGAAATGTGGAAGCGATGAGTAATCCATGATCTGAAAGCAAAGAACGAAACATTAGACTGAAACGTCGGACCACAAGTAGCTGCAATTTGCTTCTAACATATTCGATATTACGGGATAATGCAACATCAAAAATCAAGAATCGCTAAGGATCTATCGAGGGATGGTTCTCAACTTCAATGTCAAACTCATCTTTCTAGGTCATGAAATTATTGGTGTGAAGGATTTTTCCTTTTCTTCATAAGTACATTGAGAAAGGAACAAGAACAATACAGAGATCTGTTATGGTGCCACGTTTACCTTCAATAATTCATCTCTACCGCAACCTTGGAGCACCTGAATTTTTCTCCTTGTCCTCTCTTGTAAAAGAGGCTTCACAACCTGCAAATTTTGAAATGCATTTAGATGCTGATTAAACAGAAACAGACAGTGAAGGCTATAAAGAAACAGAATCAAGCAAATACCTTCCAACAAGCTGAAAATACGTACGGGGCATTTACTATATAATATGTTTCTGTTTTTTCTGGATAATTCAAGTCGTCAATTGTAGATATAACAGTCAGTATCTGCATCAACAGGACCAGAAAAACAAAAAAAATAAGTCAGAATAATGCAGATTTGACAAAGCCAGTTCAGAGGCACATTACAAATAAGCTAATTTGTCACTTAAAAGAAAATAAAAGGGGTAAATTTTTGCTCAGGAAAAATCATCAAAACCCAAAAGCCTTGATCTAAAATTTTTTGGATGAATTATCAAGCAATTCTTCATCGTTTCCACCATCATATATTCATTTCTGAAAGTGATAATTGCATGAACCATATAAATTTGTTTAATAGAAGCGACAGCAGAATGAAACTGACAACTATATGAGAAAGACGCAGTGACACAGTGACGCAAATGACATAATCATTTCATGTTCAAATTACCTTTAGTTGACTCAATGCTGAAAGCTTTAATCCAGTCATATCCAGAACTTTGATACATGTGCTAACATGCCGTCCATATTTTTTCGTTGCAAAGGGCTGCAAGCAAGAGAAGAAGAAAG
>CANYCX010076091.1:0-11879 GCA_948193385.1 Breynia disticha f. nivosa
TTGTTGTTTACTGAGTTTTATAACTCACACATATTTTTATGTCTGTTTCGCTCGGCAGATAAAAGACGTTAGATTTCTTGTGGCGCAAGTTAGTGCGTATTTGTACGTATAACGAAGGTGGACAGTGCATGGTGTATCAAATTTTCCCTGTACATGATAAGTATACATAGTGCATTATATTTTTGAAAGGTTATGATTATGTAAAAATTTTTCCGGTGTGGATTGATTTCGTAACCTTTTATGTATTGTATAAACTGATGATGTATTTGGGTTTTGGGTTTGCTAAAACTCTGTATAACGGTTTGACGAAATGAAATGCGGGTTTTTAATTTAAATGAATTAAATTTTATTCCTCCGATATTAATTATTTTTATTATTCTTAAATTTTATTTTTTTTATCAAACAAACGACGTTTAAGTTTGGATATCATTTTGTTTGGAATTTAATAAATATATTATAAAATGGTATCCGAATTTGGGCGTCACAGTAAGTGTGTAGTCTAACTCACTTAAAATATAAGTTAATATGCAATTTAGATATCATTATTTTATAATTGCTTGAAATGGAATATAATTTGGCATAAATGTTAAAAATGTGATGGCATATATATGATTCATTCTAAATGGTAATAACAGAAATAATTGAGTATATATGATCGAAAATACGAACAAGTGTATGCGAAACAAAAATGCAAACAGGTATGTTTATGTTTATTTACCGATATACAATTGTATGATTGCATTGTTGAATATGATATAAGTGATATGATATGGAGATGATATGGATATGATATTGGTGAGGTGATGATTTGGTGATATATGATCGATTATACTGGAGTGAAAGCATGGAGAGGAAGATACCAATCACATTGCATATCATTTTACATTGCACAATGAAATTTACAGGATATACACCGAGTTATCATATATGATTCAAACAATTACAGGAAATTCAATCGATGACAAATAGTAGACATAATTATGATCGTATATTTGATATTATAATATGGAAATAGACGTTGATCAATTGATTTGTTAATTAATCATTGACTATTCCCTGAGCCTGCAACTCATACAACTACGATTTTTGTTTCGATTAGTAGTTGAGATAGGCGTACAGATTTGACAGGTGGGTCAACTGCTACTCCTAGACTATTTTCTCTCTCTTCATCAAAGCTGGGCCTAGGAGCTTTGAGTGTTGTTTCATGTTTGCATGTACATATGACATGTTATGTTAACAGATTGTAACTGTTGTTTGGTTGTTGAGATTGCAGATATATATCTATGGTTGATGTTTATTTCAGATTGATATACTTGTCGAGGTGTATGTTGATAGAGATAGGTTGATATTTGCCTGAGAGTGTTTGATATTGTTGAGATTGTCTTTACAGGTGTGCAGTATGTAATTATGGGTATATCAAGAGTATAGTCATTATATACTAGTTCTATGTAAAGTATGAACTTTGTATATTATAGAATAAAGGGTGTATTAGGTTAACACAAAGCTTAATCCATGGATGTGTTAACTAATACGATCAATATTCTGATTATATAGCAGAGTAGCTGCAAACTGTTTATACGATAAAATTATATGTATGATTAAAAATAATAGGATAATGGTTAATAATTGTGAATTACATGACACTACAAGAAAGTTTTTAATTTATACGTATAGAAAAGGTATTATGATTATTAATTATATGATTAAAATGATAACAAAATAGTACATTTTAGTTTGGCTTAATTATAAATTCAAACTTTGTTTGATCCATGAATGTTATTATTTTGGTGTTGTTTAATTGAATGTGATGAATGAATATGTATTGTGCATTTATGGGCCCTGGGTTTTGTAATTTTTAAATAGGGCTTGCGTGCCTCATAAGGATTATTGTAATTTTATTTTAAATTCTTAGAATAGAATTAGAATAAGATTTCAAGCCCAAAGAGTGCAAAGCCAGTCAGACCAGAGCAGAAAGCCCAAAACCATCCGAAGTTGGAGCCCATAAGCAAGAAGATTGATTAGGCTATTAGTATAGATTTTAGTTGTAGGTTTTTGGACCCATGAATGTCATGCTTACTTTCATGCAAGATATTTTATATGCTATGTATGGATGAATGACAAAGCATTTTTCATGTAGGCTGTAATTAAAATGAATCTCTAGAAATGGTAAGTCACAAAGTTTCCTTCCAATTCGAAACACGTTAAAAATCTCGAATGTTGGTCACATACACTAAGAGTCCTAGGTATGCCCTTCTTTCTTGGTGAAATGTGCGTTGTGAGTATGGGTTTCACTTAACATGGAAAGTTATGGTCGAAGCTAGGTAATGTGAAATGGGCTTTTGCACTTAGCACTTGAATCAGTGTTAGTCTATTTAATCCAAGAGTCGTTCATCAGGCAAGATTGGGTGTTTTCCTACCTAAGTAGCTTAACCTCTAAGTGTATAAGCTTAGCTTGACTAGGTTGTTATTGCTAAAAGTGTATCTTGCTCACTAGGAATAACAACAACAAACTATTTGTGGTAGTTCAGATCATGGGTTTTTAAAGACCTCAACTATTTGACTTGATCTTATTTATGTATGACGAATTATGGAACAGAAATATCTAACGAATAGTGTATCTTTGTGATATGCCCAAACAGTACTAAGACCACGGCTCGCTAGGCAAGTATACCTGTTGAATAATAGTATAGACACTGGGGTATCAAGTGTCGATCCCATAGAGACGGTCAAGTACTAATATTTTAAATTTAACTTATTATCTAATCTAACCAAAAGACTCTGTCGTAATTAAAATTTTGACTAAATTAAAACTAAAATAAAAATTGTAACCAATGGATGAAGAAAAATCAAGCAAACAGAGAATGGATTAAATCAAGATTGGAAATGTGGATATCTAGATTCGATTCATCCCAAATTTTCATACATGTGTAACTCGAATTATTGTGCATTAATAAGTATTGTGCCACGGGAATGTCTAATTCATTTTAAAATATCTCTCGACTAAGTTAACATCTAAGATTAATTTGATTGGATAAAATCTCTTTCAAACCAAAACCCTTAATCTAGCTTTATGTTCAGTTCATTCCTCTACTAGCATTACACTAATGCAGAGGCGTTTTGTCATTCTATTTATAAAATTGCAGGTAACTCCTTTCAATTGTGGGAGACCTAATTTACCAGATGGTTTCTCAACCTACCAATGCAAAGTCATAAAATTCATTCAAACCACACAATTGAACCACAATATCTTATTGAATTCAATAATAAACAAGTCATAACATATAATCCATCATAAGAATCATCTACTCTAGATATGAAGAATTAGTTCGCAATGTACTCAAAACCAACACTAAAACAATATGAAACCTCATAGCAAATAAATAACTTATGAATCTTTTACACAAGTCACAAATTTGTAATCTGTAATGGTCTTCTCTCAGTTTGATGAAGGTCCCAGCTCAATTCTCTGATTTTTGCACTCTCAATGATATCCCCCTTTCTGTTCCAATGTCGAGTCTAATGAAAATCCCCTTTTTCCCTCTAAAAACCTTCTTTTAGCAACACGTATGTTGGGAATAGTTTATGGAACAGTTTGGATAAATTGTTTCAAAAAACTGTTCTTGGCTCTTCGAATGCTTGTGGAATGGAAACTGTTTTCGGAGCGGTTTGTGTAAACCGTTCCTTAAACCATTTTGAGCTCCTTGAATGCCTTTGGAATGGAAATAGAATGACAAATGGTTTTAGTAAACCGTTCTAGAAAGCGTTCCCATCTACTGTTTACGCTTTTCTCCTGGTTTTGCTTCGTTTTGACCCGAAGTTTGTCTTTTTCTGCTCAATGTTGCACGAGTGATTTGAAGACACATAAATGCATAAGTAATGCAGAATATTGCTAATAATTAACCAAAAAAATATGATAAATGTCGTAAAAACATGTATAAAATATATGTGCAAAAAGCCTTTTATCAAACTTCACCACACTTGAACCTTTACTTGTCCTCAAGCAAATAGTAAAAAGCTATACTCAAAATTATAAGACAAGCTTGGTTCATCTAACATTGCAAATTCTTATATGGTCTGAGGGGGGGTTAAGAGAAAAATGTTCAAGAACATGCATAACTGACAATGTCCATAAGATAAAAAATTGATAAGCTAACCAATTAACATATACACAAGTGCACTCGTAGATGATCTCGTATGTGTGTAAACCAAATTTAGGAAAGTTACAAGTTTTATCATGTAGCTGTCATCAATTAACACGACCACGACTGTAATGCAAACACCAAAAAATCAAAATCAAAATTAAAGTTGGCATGAATGAACACAAGCTTTTGAAAGAAAATTTCTTATTCAATTGGTACTATCGAGTGCATTTTATGCTCCATATCGATCCCTCTACTTGCTCGATTGCTACAAACTCCTTTTTTATTCACAACAATCTTTAAATTCTAGTTTCCACTGTCAGTAATGATTTTATGCTTCTCTTTTTACGTGAAGACCACCCACTTTTGGTGGTTGTCCCTGGTTACTCAAGTATATCATGACAGAGGTGCTTTCCATACTCATATCTTCAAGTACTAGACAAAGGAGTAGATATTTTACCTTTTTTTTGCTTTGTTGCTTAACTGGTTAAGGCTCAATCAAGGAAGGACATATTTTCACAGCATCAAAAGATTAAACTCAAATTCAGTTAACCACAAATGTTTGCAAGGCAGTTATAGTACTATCAAGTGAAAACAGTTTCAAGATAAACATCAGAACTGACCAAGACATGGCTTGGCGTGCTCAAAACTAGAATACTACTATGACAAGTGCACAACTATTAAACCAACCAATCATATTTTATTTCCTAAGGACACTGACAATTATGACTATGTGATTGAAAGTAATGCACTCAACTATATAGATTCATCATAGGCCAGAAATTTAAACGCTAGATGTTCCAATAAGGTTTACAAAATTTTTGTTTTAATGACCCTCTTCACCACACTTTAGAGCACAACATTGTCCTCAATGTTAAAAAGAATAAAGAAATAGGGCAAAGAAGGATAAAATGAAAAATGGTGGAAAAAATTCCCTAAATGCAATTGAGAGGGAAGCTACCAAGAGAACCTGGAATGATTGGGAGATGTATATTCCTGACTAGAAGGGTGAGTAACTAAGGCAAGTAACAAACAAGAATAGAAGATCATTACTCAAATCATCCAGTTATAGAATACAAACTAGAATAGAAAATAACAGAAACTTAAAAGAAAAGAAAATAAAAGATGAAAAAGAAAAAATGAAAATAAAAAAAAAGAAAAAGAAAACAAATCTAGCTAATCGTGTGGCTCAGTCATCCTGGATGTCATCTCAGGGCTTCTGTGGTTGTGGCGACTGCTGCGGACCAGGGTAGTACTGCTAGTACGACTGGTAGTACCGGTCATATGGCAGCGGAGAGTGGTATGTGGTTGCTGTATGTTCGTATGCTGGAACATGTACTGAAATCGATGCTCCAACACTTATATGTGACCACCCTGGACGAGCTGCTCTCTTTGTATGACACCCAATATAACACGGTGCTAGTACTGGAGCTCAAGAATCTCAACAAGTTGGGCATGATATGCTGGTGGAGCCAATGGTGATGGCGCTGGCGCTGGCACAGCCTGTCCAGTCTCCTTTACTGGGCCTACCTCCTCTACTAGAGGTTCCTCCTTGTCCTTTCCTCGTAACTTGTAAATAAATTTGTCGGCGACTCGCTCACAGATTAATATTCGTATATAGGAGAGGGTTACCTTGTCTAGCCGCTTTGAGGGTAATATGATCATCGCCGGTAGACCATCGAAACGTCCTAGCCTCTCCAACAGTTGCGTGGCGTAGTGCCCCGCGTACAATACTGCAATCTGTGGTTGCAATACCAGCTCTTGTATTGAATAGGCAAGGAGGTGATCCATATTGACCGGGTAGTTCCGATCCATGCTATAACGAAATAACAGATCTTTTATTGTAATATTTTCGGTGTGCAGATATATCGTACTGGCGATGACCCAGTGCATGTACCTCAGAGAGTGGAACCTTATTTGAGATGCCTTTGATCGGCTCGGGTCGAAATCATTTCTGCCTGTTATCTCGTCCCAAAAGCTGGCCATGCTGACCCAGCTAGAAATGTGGTCGGTAAGTCATCAAAAGCGTTGTTGTCGGTGAACTCCTGGTCATATAGCCCCATCCTGAATGCAAAGTTGTATAGGGGTATTGTGTATTCTCTCACGTCGGCCCGGAAGCTAACATAGATGTCATCATTATTCCATAAATCACGCCTCCAACCCACACCGAACGAAGCCCCAAACTCAAATGTTAGCTCCCTATAAGTTTGGTTGTCGATCGCAAAGAAACGATCCCACCCGGTGACTCTGGCAATCCTCATGACATCATCATGAAGCCCAAGTAAACGGAGGGTTACCTTGTCTGGTAGCTGAATAGAGGTAAATGGCTTGTTTCTTATCTTTTGGAGTCAATCCTGTGTAGGTGGATGTTTAAGAAACTCAAGCATGTTAGTGAACCTCTAGGCTTCTGCTGAGTCCCGGCTGCATCTCTGGGCGGGCCTCTTTCTACGAGATGGCCCGACGTCTGACATCTGCAACCAAAGAGATATAACCGAAATAAGCAAAAACAACCGATCAATTAGAGTATGGTAACAAATTGGCAGTTTAACCAAGAAATCAATAAACAAGCATCTCCACTGTGGCATAGCTCATTTGTCGTGTCAAAGGAGGAAAAACAACAAGGTTCAATATTGGCATGCTTTAACACAACTCAAAAATTCCAAATCATATGAATTCATTCCCTAAGAGTGTCAACAATGCATAACTATTCCCAATTTCACATGTTTCAACCCACCTAATATCAGACATTAAACACATGGTACTAAAATCATAAAGAAATAGTTACAATCCATGCATCGGTTTATAACAAAGCTGGAATCAAGTGCAATTCGTTCACCTTGAGCATTTTTAAGTATCAATATACTCAATTCATCACTAGGCTACATAAACCTCAAGCAAAACTAAGGAAAAACCCTAAACAAATTTGGCCAAACTTGATTCCACTAATAAAAATCACAAATAATGAAAGATAACCGTTCTCAATCATGAAACTAAACACCATTTAGCACAAATAACCCAAAAGAAACCTCAAAATCTAAAACCCTTGCATTTTTTTCCCAAAGAATTCGTCAAATGAAGCATCAAATTAAGAGAGGGGTGTGAAAAGGGAAGGAAAATGAATTTCATACCTGATTTTGGCACAAAAACGAGTGGAAATGGTTGGAGAGTGGATGAAATCGAGAGAGAAATGAGTTGGGAGTGTTTTGAAATGTTTTGAAATGAAGACAGTTAGGGTTTTTGTCTATTTAACGCTGGCACGTGCGTTGAAATAGTTTTTGAAACCGTTTCCAACAGTGCAAATGTTTCTGTTTCTGGATGGTTATTGAAACGGTTTTACTAAATCGTTTGATAAACCGTTTTGAAACTATAGACGCTATCAGAATCAAAACGGTTTTCGAAACGGTTTTACTAAACTGTTCAAAAACCCATTTTGAAACTTCAAATGCTACTAGAATCGAAACATTTTCCGAAATGGTTTTTTGAAGTCGTTTTGTAAACTGTTTTAGTTGCAACATTTTTAAAAATGTGTAGAAGCCCATAAAACACTCTCTATACATCAAAAACCGTACGTGTTTAAGCCTCGTATCGTTCAACCTACATGAAAAACTAAAAATAAATGAAAACACACCAAATAAAACAAAAGAACCAAAAGAATTAAAATAAATATGAGCCTTGGGTTGCCTCCTAAAAAGCGCTTGGTTAATGTCCCGAGCCTGACGGTTACCTCTAAACTGAGCTTAGCTTCAGAGGAGCGAGGGAGACAACTTCCCTATCAAGGTCTGAAGGAACCCATCCATGATAAAATTTCAAACATTGATCATTCACTTTTAACGTACCTTTGTCAGGGTGAGATACCTCGACTGTGCCATGATGGAATACTCGAGTTACACAGAATGGACCTGACCACCTGGATTTCAGCTTCCTAAGAAGAGCCTAAACTGAGAGTTGTACAGAAGAATATAGTCGCCCTCAGCAAAGTTTTTCACAGCTTTGAGATGCCTATCGTGGTAATGCTTGGATCGTTCCTTGTAAAGGTTACTGTTTCATATGGTTCCATCCTCCATTCATCAAGCTCTTTAAGCTGAAGTTTTCTATGCGTACCTACAAGAGACAAATCAAGATTGGAAGTTCTAATGGCCCAAAAGGCCTTATGTTCAAGTTTAACTGGAAGGTGACATGCCTTGCCATAGACTAGTCTAAATGGTGTAAAACCTGTGGGTGTCTTAAAAGAAATACGATAAGCCCACAAGGCATCCTCTAACTTGACTGACCAATCATTTCTATTACGCTTGACAAAGTTCTCTAAAAATGCATTTTAGTTCTCGATTGGTTACCTCTACCTGACCACTAGTTTGCGGGTGATATGCAATTGACACTCTATAAGTAACACCATACCTTTTAAGTGTCTCAGAAAATTGGCTGTTACAAAAGTGTGAACCTTGATCACTAATGATTGCCCAAGGTGAGCCAAAACGAGAAAATAATGACTTTAGGAATTTCACTACAACCCTAGCATCATTAGTAGGTAAGGTTTGCGCCTCAACCCATTTTGACACGTAGTCCACAACAACCAAGATGTACTTATGACCATAAGACACAGGAAATGGACCCATAAAATCAATTCCCCACACAAAAAATACTTCATAAAGAACAGAAGAATTTTGAGGCATTTCATCGCGGCGAGAGATATTACCTGAGAGTTGGCAACAGTCGCAAATAGGCACATACCTCTATGCGTCCTTGAATAGGATGGGCCAGTAAAAACCTGCCTCTAATTTTTTTGTGCTGTGTTATTGGCACTGTAATGACCTCTAATTGGTCCTGAATGACAGTGACTCAGAATCTGCCATCCTTCCTCGATGGAAAGACATCACCGAATATTCTGATCTGCGCAAATACAAAATAAAAATGGTTCTTCCCAAAAGTAGTACTTCATATCAGAGAAGAATTTCTTTTTCTGCTGATATGAGAGTTCTGTTAGAAGAACATCAGCCGCCATATAATTTTCAATATCGACAAACCATGGGATTTGACTACTTACCTCGGTCATTGCGAATAGTTCTTCATAATGGAAAGAGTCATTGAGTGGCAGCTTTGTTTTTGGGTCATCAGTAATGCCCTCTAGACGAGACATATGATCAGCCGCCACATTCTCGACTCCTCATTTATCCTTGATTTCCAAGTCAAAATCCTAAAGTAGCAGTATCTACCTAATCAGCCTGGGCTTCTCATTTGTCTTATTCAACAAGTATCTCAAAGCTGCATGGTCGGTGAAAACCACAACTTTTGAAAGAATTAAGTATAAACAGAATTTATCAAAGGCAAATACGACAGTAAGCAATTCCTTCTCTGTAGTGGTGTAATTCAATTAAGCTTCGTTAAGTGTTTTGCTAGCGTAATAAATAGGCCAAAGTTGTTTACCATGTCACTGTCCAAGAACAACGCCTATGACAAAATCGCTAGCATCGCACATTAACTCAAAAGGAAGGCTCTAGTTAGGTGTGACTAAAATGGGAGCATGAGTCAGTTTAGTTTTGATTAACTCGAAAGCAGATAAACATGATTCATTAAAATCAAAGACTACATATTTTTTGAGTAACTGGGTCATCGGTCTGGTGATTTTTTAAATGTCTTTTATAAACTGACGATAAAACCCAATATGTCCTAGGAAAATCCTTACTGCTTTAACATAAGTCGGGGGTGGTAGATTTTCAATGGTTTCAATTTTAGCTCTATCTACCTTAATCCCCTGACCAGAGATCTTATGTCCTAAAACAATGCCGTCGGTGACCATAAAATGACATTTCTCCTAATTTAGTACCAAATTGGTGTCTTCATAATGTTTCAAAACACGTACCAAATTATTCAACATTGCTTAAAAGAATCACCAAAAACAGAGAAGTTAGCCATAAATACCTCCACTATATCTTTGATAATATCCTCAAAAATTTCCATCATACACCGCTGAAATATGGTCGGCGCGTTACAGAGTCCTAATAGAATTCTTCTATAGGCAAATGTGCCATATGGGCATGTAAAGGTTGTCTTCTCCTGTTCCTCTGGCGCAATTGGAGTATGAAAATAGCGAAAAGACCATCGAGAAAGCAATAAAAAGAATGACCTGCTAACCTTTCAAGCATTTGGTCAACAAATGCAGTGGAAAATGGTCCTTGCGGGAGGCATCATGGAGCCAGCGGTAGTCAATGCACACACGCCACTCGGTAACTGTACGATTAGGAATGAGCTCGTTCTTCTCGTTTGCTATCACTGTCATCCCTCCTTTCTTCGGCATAACCTGTAATGGGCTTACCCATCCACTATTTGAGATCAGATAAATAAGACCTGCGTCAATTAGTTTAATTACCTCAGCGTGAACTATGTCTTTCATCTTTGGATTCAGTCAACGCTAAAGTTGAACAACCGACTTGTACTCTTCTTCCATCATAATCTTATGCATACAAAAGAATGGGCTGATTCCATGAATGTTTGAAACCTTCCAGGCCAATGCTCTCTTGTGTTCCCAAAGCATTGTCACAGTTGTTCCTTTTCCTTATCCTACAAAATAGATGAAATTATGACTGGCAGTTTATTATCTGGGGCTAGAAACACACACTCTAGGAGATCCAGTAATGTCTTCAATTTAAGAACTGGAAAATCCTCGAGGAAAGTCTTAAGTATCTGCACATTTCTGCGATCAAGTCCATCAAATTGGGGTTTGCGAGTCATGAAGGTTGAGGATTCAAGGTGTGCGACTTGCTCGGATACTGGGATATCATCCTATTTTGCAGTTTTACCTTGCACCAGACAACATTCCAGTGGATTTGTTCATATGAACTCCTGTAAACAAGAAGATAATAATTTCATTCATCTATAATTTGTCAATCCTGTACAACATATTAATACTTAATAACTAAAAATAACTACTCTAAACATGTTCCTAAAATTAAGTAAAGTGGTAACATGTGAGGGTTGTGACATTCCATCCTTATTGAAATAAGCCTTAACCTCAAGGCTTGAAATTGATAAATAAGGTTTGAATGTTTCTGCAATCTTTACAGGTTGCTTCAGTCGCATCCTCTCAATCGTAGCCAACACAAACATTGATGAACAATAACTAAAAACACTCAAACAACTTCAGTAACAGAAAACATCTGGGACACCGACCACCCCCTAACAACCACACCGATCAGTAGTCGAATTACTCTTCTCCTATTATGATCCCGCCAAGATATTGGTGGAGAAATGTGAAGATAGAGGGTTGAGATAGAAAAGAGAGAGAATAGGGAGAACTAGAAAGAGGAGAGGGAAAGACAGAATTGAGGGAGGGGAAGAATTTGAAAGAGAAAATAGTGAAAAGAAAAAAGAAGGGGATGAGGGAGAATTGAGATAAGAAGAGAGGAGAAAGTAGTGGAAGAATAGAATGGGTAGAAGAAAGAAAAGATGAGGAGAGGAAGAAGAAAGAGGGAGAAGTAGAAGAAGAAGACAGAAAGATGGATCAATATTCTGAGTTCCTTCTTTTGCCATTGATGAAAGCGGAAGGAGCTCTGATACCAAATTTCAGGAACCCATTAGAAAAGAAGAAGAAAGGTAGAGAAGAAGAAGGAAGGAGAAGAAATTAGAGAGAAGAGATTAGAAATAGAAGATAATAATTTCATTCATCCATAATTTGTCAATCTTGTACAATATATTAATACTTGATAACTAAAAATAACTACTCTAAACATGTTCCTAAAATTAAGT
>CANYCX010076106.1:0-17598 GCA_948193385.1 Breynia disticha f. nivosa
GAATCATGCCAACACTTTCCAGCAGAGATCAGCACACCCTAGTGGCACGCCAGTGCTGAGTCTATGCTCATCTACTGGTACTGCAATTCTCACCAGATTTCCCATCAAGTTATATCCAGTTTTAACCTTATTTCATTTAACTTAATTACAATCATTTTTGGGGTGTTACATCTGGGATGTCCAAAACGGGTTCTGAAACGGGTTGCACAAACCATTCCCCAAACCATTTCGTTTCTAGAAGAAGATAGAAGGAGAAAATGGGCTGGAAAACGAGTTACTCAAAACTGTTTCCCAGGCCATTCCCATACAATAAAAGTGGGAATCGAGGATTTTGAAAAAGAAACCGTAATGGATTAATGACACCTGAAATTGGAAAGTTAGGAAATTTTAATAGGAATAAATCTCCACTCATGAATAATACATCTAAAATACGTAAACAACGAGTACTTATACATTAAGTGTCTTGGCAAGTGTTGCAGGTGCACTTACTGGGTATTTAGTTACTCACGATGCGTGTGTGGTTGTGTTAATTGCACAGAGCGATAGTAGCTAGAAACGGGAATATAATTTTGGTAGTGCTAAGCAGTGCAATACTTTGAGAAGGTCGAGACTCGTTAGCTTTTGGGTTTTATTTTCCTTTTGTGCATCTATATGAACATCATAAATCATTTTCCCTTGCTTCCACATTTTCATAACATATTTTGTATATGACTAAACATTGGTAGTATAAGAGCAAGGAATAGATTCCCTACGGACTGTGCCAAAAAGTTTTTCATTGCATCACTGTCTGTGAAACTAAAAGATTTTGAAAATGGTGATTTTTATAGGATGAATCCAATCGACAATGTATCGCACGAGACCACCGAGTCCCAAGAATCTGTACAGAGGCAGGGATTCAGCCCAGGGCATAAGGAGCAACCCGCACATACTGTAAACCAACCTGTTGACCCTGCTTATGCACATTTCTTTGAAATGATGCAATGAATAATGAGAGGACAAATGGGTCAACCGGGGATGAACATTGACTGCAATTTTGGAGAGGTGCGCAACCAAGGCGCCAAGTCTTTTGAGGGAACCATAAATCCAGTGGAGGCAGAGGATTGCCTCTGACACACGGAGCGAACCTTTAAATAGGATGAGATGCACACTGGATCAGAAGTTAAGGTATACTACCTCACTGCTAGAGAAGGGCACATGGGACTGGTTGGAAGCAAACCCCAAAAGTCAGAATGATCCTCCTAAACTCACCTGGGGTGACTTCCAGTGAGAATTTGCAAACAAGTACACTCCTCCTTTGTATCGCAACCGCAAGAAGATCGATTTCTTGGAACTCAAGAAGAAGGATATGACGGTGACGGGGTATGGGGTGTAATTCATGTGATTGACTTGATATGCACCTGGGAAGTAGTCACTGACCAACAAAGACGAGATGGCTTTGAGCGAGTTTACGGTTTAACATCTGCACCCGAATTGCAATGAAGAAACACACTTACCAAACGTTATCAAGACTGCCCTCAAAGCTGAGGAGTTATTAGCCAAGGAGGGCCGACGTGAGGGGAAGAGGCAAAAGTCATTGGGTGGATCCAGTTCCATCGAAGGGTATAAAAAGACTAATTTTGGGCCACCGAGGAGTACAATCAGGGTGCAGCCAGTCGATGTGACACCCAAAATGCAAATCCCAACTTCAAAATAAATATAGAATTTTGGGACTCATTTCTTTTAAAAACAATTAAAGGTGATTAGAGAGAAGAGAAAGATAAATATGCTTCTTTTAAAAGCTTTGACCAAGGTTCAATCGTATACAAAATATGCTATAAAAATGCAGAACAATGGAAAATGATTTACAGTTTAATGTATGTAAACCTTATATCTATACTAGAGTTCATACAGATTTACAAAAGTGTATAAAAACACAAAAAAACTAGGAGCCATAACCTTGCCAAGAGTACGCACAGCTAACACCACTAAAAATGTAATCCCACCGCATGCTACTGTCACTCTACATAGGTTACACAAACACTCATGCACGTGAGTATATAAATACCCAGTAAGTACACCTACAACACTTACCAAGGTAGTTAATGCATAAGTACTCGTGAATTGCGTATTTTAAGTATATTATTTAAGAGTAGGGTAAAATTTCTAACTTCCAAATTATATATGTCGTTCATCTTTTATGGTTTTACTTTTATTGAATCCTCAGTTTATCCTTTTTCACTGTATGAAAACGGTCTAGAAAACGGCTTAGGTAGCCCATTTTCCAGCCCGTTTCAACCTTCTGTTTTACTCTGGAAAGTGAAACAGCTTGAGAAACAGTTTGACTAAACTGTTTGCCAGCCCGTTTCACTTTTTTATTTTTCCTCTAGAAAGAAATGGTTTGAGAAACAGTTTTGGGAAAACCGTTCTTGAACCCATTTCAACCCCACTAGAGCTCACTTGAAGTGAAACGGCTTGGGAAACGATTTGTGCAGCCCGTTTCACATCCCGTTTCAGCCTTATGATTCCAATACACAACGCAGTTAACATTTCAACACAAACATCAAACACACATCCAAGTATAAACTCAGCACCAAATTAACCACAATTCATCAATTCATACTCAGCATACCTATACCTCATACTACAACATATTAACCATTCATTTCTTAAACACTCATTCCACTTTCACAAAGTAACACACTACATCATTCCATAGATATCCATTCAAACACATGACATCCATTAATCTCATAATTAAGCATACAACTTTTGCATAATTATAATGGATGTTTAATGAAAATTCTCATGCATTCCACATTCAATATGCCCCGGTGTTCACTCATCTTTTCTTTTCTTTGAGGGATCTCTCCTATGTGAGCACGCGGTCCCTTTATTACCGATGGTGAGCACACACTCTTTGTTTTTGTCAAATATTCTTAAAAGTCTCCCTCTATCAAGCATAAACTCTTATTCTTTTTCTTGAGGGTCTCTCTCTCGTGAGAACACACTCCTTTTATTATTGATGGTGAGCACACGCTCCTTGTTTTTGTCGATTTTCTCTCTTTCTTTGCCTCACCACGAATATGTCACATCATGCTCATGCAGTGTCATAATACCATGGATCCAATTATGACCACTTCCATATTATTCATGCCTCATGCATTATTTTACAATCGTTGCACGTTAAACACATTCAAGATAAATCACCATTTCATCTATAATCCAACATAATAATCATTGTTATCAATTCATAACCCATAAAGTAATATATTCATTATTTCATCAAATTCATCATCAATTAGCATATCATTTACATAGCACATTACCATTCACATACATGTTCATTCATTCGAAAAACATAATCTGTGCAATTTCACCTAAAATCACACAAAGTAACACTGAGCATTGAAATCCTTTAGGACACGTTCAAATCATTTCAATAAATGAAACACTATTGAATATACTTAACCATACTAATGCAAGACATAACAAGGTAAGTGTGTTTCGATGCAATTACCTCGAACTCTGCAAAGTTGATGGACAACTCAACCCCGATCAGAATCTCGAACAACATTTCATACAAGATTTATACTACACTTCTATATTAAACTCAATTCCATGTTCAATTTCACAATCCCACTCTTATTTAACTAAACCCAAATTTTTTCAAAACCCTAAAATCTTAATCTCTTTCAAACCTTCAGTTTTTAGTTCATAATCCACCCACATTACTTCTATTAACCATATTTTACCCAAAAATACCCATCTTCCTAATCCTAAGCTTAAAATCCTATAAGCATCAAGTATAAGGTTAGAGCTTACCTTTCTCTTCTGATGAGATTCACCCAATACTTAGTTTTAAAAATCACTAAATATTGGTTTGTAGGGTTAGATTTGGTGTTTTTAGGCTTTAGAACAGAAGGTTTTTAGGGTAAAATAAAGAGATAAGTCGGGTGGCTATGTTAGGGTTTTTGGTTCATTATTTTAAGTGTTTCACTCAGACCTATTTTTAAATCTTGAAAAGTCAAAATAGTTTTCCAAACGATTTGCACAGATCGTTTAGTTACCCGTTTCACCTTACTGTCTGGGCAACATTAATCTCTTATCAGCATCCAAAATGGTTTTGGGAATGGTTTAGGCTGGCCTTTCCCTAAGCCATTTTACACTGCTGTCGAGCATTTTCTGCATATTTAGTTACAATTTTTAGGCCGTTACAAATATCCTCGCTAAGAAACTTTATCCCCAAATTTTATGTTCTAGGTTCTTAGTCACCAACATAAATACAATTTCAAGTTGCGAACACATACCTTTATTCCATTGGAGCCTTCGAGAAGGGTTGCGAATAACACTCCTGCATATCACTCTTTACCTCCCACGTAGCTTCTTTAGGTGAATGGAAGCTCCACGACCTTATGGCACTACCCATGCCGAGCTCGTGCTCTATTTCTGGTTCAAAACTGAGAAACGCGAGACCTTCCTCCATTTCACTTAAAAGTTAGCAGAAAACACTAACCAACATTACCTTCATCACTTCCAAACCCTAAACCCTGATTCCACACCTAGAAATTAGTAACCTTATGAAGGAAAAACATAACCGGGATGAGTTCTAGTGCGTGCTGCAATTTGTCAGAGAAGTAAGTCCGGTTTTGATGAAATTTAGTGCTAAGGAGTGGGGTTTCTATGGGGTTTTGTGAGGTTCCGTATAATATTGGTCATAGTATGTCTGTTTAGATTTGTATTGTGAAAAGAGTGAGAAAAGGTGGATGTTAGGGTTTGGTAATTTGGGGGTTTGTGAGAAAATAAGGATGAAAGTATGAAATGAGCTTAATTATGGTGAGTAATAAGCTAAATGTGATTGAATGTGTGTAGGTATTGATTTTTGGAAGCTAAATCGAGGATCGGTCGACGAATTGTGTTTTGGAGCTCGAGGTAAGTGCTTTTGCCACTTACTTTAGTTTGTTTTTTTGTGAAAGGTTGATTATATGTGTGTTGGTTGTGTTATGAATGATGAATTATATATAAGTGGCTTGGTTATGCATGAGTTTGGTTACTTGCCTTTAAGAGTGTATGAAAATTGTGTGGTTAAGATTTATGATGTGTGTAAGGTACAGAGTGGAATGGCTTGAATAACCATGTAATAGAAAAATGGAATGAGAAGGTGCTTGTAATGTATGCTCTTGACGAATGTGGGGTTGTGCCATACATATGATTATGCTAAATTGGTAAAGAAAATTGATGTTTGTTTACATTACACCATGATATTATAGCATTAGCATGAGCATTTTCTATATATTCATGATGAGGGCCTAGTGGCCAATTTCGCTCGAAGAGAGTTGACTCTCTCTTATATGAAAACAGGGGCCTCGTGGCTAAATACGCACGAAGAGAGTGGATTCTCTCTTACGTATGAGAAAAAGAAATAATGGCCTCTTGGCCAAAGCGCAAATTACAAAACAAGGGCCTCGTGGCCAATTATGCGCAAAGAGAATGGACTTTCTCTTGAGATGTGAAGACTCCAGAGCATAGCATTGTATGTTGCATTTGGCATTTGCATACATATGCATTCATAATTCATTACCTTGGATTAGTGTGTTATGATTGGATGTAAGTATGATGATGGTTAGTGTACGTGTATGAACTATGTAAATGATGATTTGATGCATGTTTTGTTGGTTATGATTGTGGATCATGTGTTTAATGGATAATTGATGTGTTTTGAGTGTATAAGAGAGTTATATGAATTAATTTAAGTAAACTAGTGTAACTTATATGAGTTTAATGTTGAAAACTGTAGGTCAGCACGAGAGCGTGCTGTACAGCATGACCTCATGTCTGGATTGTATTGACGAGCAGGATCTCTTGTTGAGCTTCTATCCAAGTTTAAGATGTATGCCATGACGTCGTGCCAATTTGGCACGAGCCATGCCAGGGGATACTGTTTTGGGCAGGAAAAGCACGGAGGTCGTGCTCAGTAGGCACGATCGTGCTCCCTGAAAAAATTAGGTATTTTAATTTATGAGAGAAAAATGTTATGTTTGACATGGCAACACTATGCCATAGGGAATTTAGGCGAATGCGGTTTTGGTGCTCCACAAGCACACCTATATTGGCCGAAGGTTCCCCTGCGCATTCAGCATAACAACTAGAAGGATTCACTTACTGAGTGTTTCATATTCACCTTTGTTTTGTTGTGTTAATGTGTGCAGAACGACAGTAGCTGGTGCAGGGACTTTCTATTTTGGCGGAGCTCGAGCGTGTGATACCTGCAGTAGGTCGGCTCCTAATAGTTTTGGAGATTTACACCTTTTGCACTTTTGTATGGCCATACACATGATAGTGTAGGATTTTGGCATTTAAATTATTTTAAACAGAAAACCATATGCTTCCGCATACTTTGACACTTCATTTGTATTGGGCTTGGTTTAATGAAATGCATGTTTATGACTCTTTATATATATATTTCATTTGATTGTTTCTATTTACTTTCAAAGAAGAAAAAAAGGGAAAAAATCAAAGTTTATTGAAAAATGAATTTATAAAAAATGGGGTTCACATTTAGTTGTATCAAAGTAGGGATTAGATTCTCTGCAAACTGTGCCAGAAAATGTTTTCGTTGTATAGTATTTCCTGAAATAAAACTTTTTAAATGGTGATTTGGCTAGGATGGAGCCCATCGACGACGTATCACACGAGGTTACCATCGAGTCCCAAGAGTCTGTGCAGGGACAGGGACTAGTCCTAGGATACAAAGCACCATATGCACCCTGTGGAGCACCACCAGTACCCGGTGCTATACTACCGTTTGACCCAGCCTACGCCCAATTTTATCACACGATGTTACAGTAGATGTTAGGTAGGAAGAGAGGCCAACAGGGAGGTCACCAGGAGGCCAGCAGAGGGAGGGCCTCGATATTAACAAGAACTTTTCTCAGGTGTGCAAGCAGGGCGCCAAATCATTTGAGGGAACCACTGACCCTGCTGAGGCTAGGATTGGCTTGGACACATGGAGCGAATCCTTAAATGGTTGAGGTGCACACCTAAGCAGAAGTTGAGGTATATTACCTCACTATTGGAGAGAGGAGCCTGGGATTGGTGGGAGGCAGTCCCTGAAAGTCAGAGTGATCCTTCTACATTCACTTGGGTTGACTTCCAGAGAGAGTTCACCGAGAAATACACCCCACCATATTACCTCAGCAATAAGAAGATAGAGTTCTTAGAGCTGAAGCAGAGAGATATGACCATCACTGAAAATGAGGCTCAATTTACCAGACTCTCTAGGCATGCGCCAGAGGATGTGGCCACTGATGTCTAGAGGAGGGACATGTTTGAGAGGATTTGTAGTTTAATCTCTATACCTGGATTGACATGAAGTGACCTTCTTACTAATGCTTCTGGAGACCGCAGTGAGTTGAGAAATTATTGGCTGAGGAGGGCCGTGTGGAGAGCAAGCGACAGAAGAAGTCTGATAGTTCTAGCACTATTGGATGGCAGCAACGGACAAATTTCTGGCCTCCCAATAGTACCAATGGAGAAGGTAGCCGTCAGAGAGGTGGATCTAGGAGTAGAGGGAGCCACACCTTTGGACCCCCTACTTCTGGACAGTAGAGTGCAGGAGGACACACTTGGGGAGATACTCGCCATGTAAAGACCAGAAATGAGGGTAGAGCAGTATTAAGGCAGAGTAGCGTGGCTGATAATAGGGGAGCTCCTATTACTAGTGAAGGCAAAGGCACAGGTGGTAGGACTAAGAGTATCACATCGAGGGGCGGAGGAGTTTCTCAGACTGCAGCTGCATCTCAGGCACGTGTTTATACTATAACACGTGATGAGGCAGCAGCAATCCTGATGTGATCATCGATACAATTTCTATTTTTGTACTTTCTACATTGGTATTGATAAATCCTGGGTCTACTTGTTTGTTTGTGAGTGAGTCGGTCGTAGAGTGGCTTGGGAGTAGTGTAGAGTCTCTAGGGTATGTTGTAGCTGTGTCTATGTCAGTTGGGGGCATTGTTATGGTATACAAAGTGCTGAAAAGCTGTGAGCTGAAGATTGGGGAGATGAACTATGTTGTGGACTTGATTGTACTGAGGATGGTAAACTTTGGGGTTATTTTGGGTGTGGACTGGTTGTCCAGAAACAAAGCTGTGGTGAATTGTTATGCGAAGGAAGTAGTAGTAGAGGTTGATGGCGAGAAGAGGGTATTGCTTGTAGGTGAGCGGAGGGTTATACCTTCCTATTTGGTTTGTGCAGCAATGGTTGCAAGATTGATCAGAGATGGGTGTGAAGATTATCTGGCATGTGTGACAGACTTGGAGCAGAAAAGGCTAGGAGTTGGGGATGTGGAGATAGTAAGAGAGTATCCAGAGGTATTCCCAGACGAGTTGTCGGGTTTATCGCCACCAAGAGAGGTTAACTTTGAGATTGAGATGGTGTTAGGGGCAACACCAGTCTCGATAGCTCCGTATAGAATGACAATATTGGAGTTGCAAGAATTGAAGAGACAGTTGGAAGAGCTTCTAGAGAAAGGTTTCTCCCAGCCTTGTGTGTCGCCTTGGGGCGCTCCGGTATTGTTTGTGAAGAAAAGGATGGGAGTATGCGACTATGTATAGACTACAACCAGCTGAATAAATTGACTGTGAAGAACAAATATCCAGTACTGAGGATTGATGATTTCATAGACCAATTGAGGGGAGCCACGATGTTTTCTAAGATTGATTTGAGATTTGGGTATTGGCAGCTACGTGTGGAGGAGAGATCCATTCCTAAGACAATGTTTAAGACTCGGTACGACCACTTTGAGTTCACGGTGATATCGTTCGATCTGACTAACGTGCCGTCAACCTTTATGGCCTTAATGAACAAGATTTTCCAGCCGTTATTGGATAGAATTGTGGTTGTTTTCATTGACGATGTGTTGGTTTACTCCCAGGATCGGATGGAGCACGCGGGACATCTTAGGCAGGTGTTGGAGATAATTAAGCAAAAAAGAGTTGTACGCCAAGTTCAAGAAATGAGAGTTTTGAATTAAATAAGTGGTATTTCTGGGGCATGTTATTTTTGCCGAGGGAGTGATGCTAGATCCCAGCAAGATAAAAGCAGTATCGGTGTGGGAGGCTCCTAGGAATGTGGTCGAGGTATGTAGTTTCTTAGGATTGGCAGGATATTATCAGAGATTCATTGCCGATTTTTCTAAGTTAGTGAGACCAATTACTACCTTGTTGAAGAAGAACACCCCGTTCGTTTGTAATGAGCGTTGCCAGGAGAGCTTTCAGGAGTTGAAGAGGAGGTTAATGGAGGCCGCAGTGTTAGTATTACCAACCGAATGAGGGCATTTATAATTTACACTGACGCCTCTACAGCGGGCCTTGGAAGAACATTGATGCAAAATAGGAGGGTGATCGCTTATACTTCCCGACAGCTGAGGCAGCATGAAGTTAATTACCGGACCCATGATTTGGAGTTAGCAGCTATCATTCACGCCTTGAAGTCATGAAGGCACTACATGTACGACGAGACTTTCCAAATTCTCATTGATCACAAGAGCCCCAAATACCTTACCACGCAGCGGGAGTTAAATCTGAGACAGAGTAGATGGATTGAACTCCTCGAGGACTATGATTGTACTATCGACTACCATTTGTGTAAACCTAATGTGGTTGCAGATGCGTTGAGCTGTAAGGGTAGGGAGGATGAGGATTCAGTGACTTACTGGGCTGAGTCGTTATTTGCATTGAGGGAGTTGAGGGTGTAGTGTAATGTTCTTCAGGGTGAGATGTTAGCAATTATTTAGGTTGGACCCTAGATGAGGGAGCTCATAGCAGAAAGACAGAAGGATGACAAGTATTTAATGAAGATAAATAGGAAGGTGGAAAAGGGAAATCGACTACCCCGCATAGGTTAGATGATGAGGGAGTGCTTTATTACGGGGAGAGATTGTGTTTTCCTGACTTAAGTGAGGTTAATGAGGTTCTAATGATAGAGGTGCTTTCTTCCCCACTTTCGGTGCATCCAAGCAGGACCAAGATGTATAGATACATGAGAGGGATGTATTGGTGGTGAACATAAAGAGAGAAATTGTCGAATTTATAGCTCAATGTCAACCTTGTCAGCAAATCAAGGTAGAACATCAGTCTCCAGTAGGGAAACTATGACCCTTGGAGATCCCCGAGTGGAAATGGGAGAAGGTTACTATAGATTTCATTATGGGGTTGCGGAGGAGATTCAGGAGATATGATGTTGTGTGGGTCATAGTTGATAGATTGACAAAATTTGCACACTTTTTGGCAATTCGACAGGATGACACTTTAGACAAGCTAGCAATCTTGCAAGCTACGAAGATAGTGAGGTTGTATGATTTGCATATATCTATTGTATCAGATAGGGATCCGCGGTTCTCTTCATGATTTTGGAGGAGTTTACAGGACGGTATGGGTACCAAACTGCGGTTTAGTACCGCATTCCATCCCCATACTGATGGTCAATCTGAGAGGACTGCCCAGACCGTAGAGGATATTTTGAGAGCGTGTGTCTTGGAGTTCGGGGGTAGTTAGGATGTAACATCTAAAAAAAATTCATATTAAAATGAAGTCAAATAAATGTTTAAATAATAGATAATGCATATTGAAAATGATGAGTTATATGTTTAAGTTCTGATCCAGATGAACACAAATGAACACATTTCAACATAACCACAATCAGAAATGAACACCTATGAACATATATGAACATGGAATGAACATCTATGAACACATGTGAACATGTTAGTGGAGTACGCGCAGTGGGCACCAAAGTACGTGGTTTTGTGCCAACCACACATACTACATTGCCACCATGTGTAGTGTGATGTGTGCTTAAAAAAATATAAAACGAACACTCGAGAACTTCACAGAAACCTTCAATTGCCTCAATTTCTTCCCAGAGTAAAAAGAACAAGGGAAAGCTGAGAAAACTTGAGAATTGATCAAAAGATGGTGATTTAGGAGTTGGATTTCTCCATCTTTCATCCTAAGTTGATCAAGGTAAGTAAGGAAGGTTGATTTAAGTTGATGGTTTGGTATTTTCTAAATATTATGAGATAAATGGATGGTTTTAGTTGCTAGAATTGATGGATAAGAAGTAGAAGAATTGAATTTAATGCTAACAATGTATTGTGATGCTTTTATGATGCAAGGTTGATGAAAAGAGTGGAAAAATTAAGGTTTATTTAAGTTTACAAATGGTTGATGCTGGAAATTAGAATTGTGTTGAATTCTTACGTTTAAATGAACATTGATGCTGGAATCATATGTTATTAAATGATTATAACTTGAATGAAACTATAGAATATGATTTTGAAGAAGAATTCTTTAAATAGATGGAGTTTGGCAAGATGAATGCATAAGTAAAGGATGAAGAATGGTTGACTTAAAGTTGACAAAGAATGTTTTGAAAATGTTAAGTAAAGAAAGAATGTGGTTATGGTTAGTTAATTCCTTGTATGTTATTATTTACATATAGGAGGATCTTGACGACTTTGGAGTCGTATTTGAGTTGTGTTTGCTTGTTGATTTTGCTTTGTTTAGAGGTAAGTTTTCTTACACTTACATATTGATTCGTATTCTGATTTAATTTTTCTATATGATTAGAATTTAGCCTATAATGTTATCCTAAGTTGTTAGATTCTAGATGAATCATATTGAATGATGATTGATGCTTTGTTATGGTTGATTCTTGGTAGATTGATACAAAGTTTGGTTACTGATTATAAGCTTTGAAGAGATTATTTTATATGACATGTTCTTAGGAACATTACGATAATTTATTATACTTTGCGATTGATTTGGCATGTTGATTATACTTGCCTTGTTGTTCTTTTTTATGAACTATGCTTAATTTGATTCGTATGCTCTTATGTTATATTGACTTTGGGTTGATATGTGAATTGGTTAGCATGCTCTTTTGTATATGATATCTTGATTGATATTCATACGAATCTAGGATATTTATGAAAGCATATGATTGCTTTATTGAGCATGTTGAGCATACATGATTTGAGATATTTTTATACGAATGCATTGATCATTCATTGTGTTGCATTATGTGTGACACGGATATTCTTATACGAATGCATTGATCATTCATTGTGTTGCATTATGCCGGTCTAGGACCGATGATTTCGAGAGAGATCTCGATGACATACTGGGTATGATGCCAGTCTGGGACCGAGGGAAAAATGAAAATGAAAAGAAAAAGAAAAAGAAAAGAAAAGAGAAAAGAAGCCCCTAGGGCAGCCATTCATATGTGATTGTATTGCATTCATATGCACTTGAATCGCATTCATATATAACATGTTTGATTTCATGTTTTGATTTATGAATGCTTATGAATGTTGATACGAGATTTTTATTTGACTATTGAGCAGAATATGTTTCTTTTGTATATTGATATTATGTTCATATTGGTTCATATGCATAATGGTTCATGTGCATATGTTGATACGAGACTTGAATCGCATCCTTATACTGACTACCACGTCATCGTGTTGGATATTAAAGTTGAATACGAATGAACTTGTGATTCAATATGATGTTTGACTGTTGGGGAGGAAGGGATGAACGCGACCTTGTGTTCATCAGCACGCGTGTGCTAACTGAACCCCTACACTTCATATAAACTTAAATTGGGTTTACACTTACTGAGTATTCTTATATACTCACCCCTTTTGTTTGTTTACATGATGTGTAGGTGTAGTAGGATTACTAAGAGGAGGACTCGAGCACAGATTTGTAAAAGTGGATAGTTTTGTAAAAGTAGTTTCAAATGTTTCAAATGGTGGAACTTTGTATTGTAACTTTTCTTTGTATGTATATCTATATACTTGATAAGTTGTTAATTGTTTCACCTAAAACATAGAACTAACCATGTTTTTGACATGAGTTGGAAAGAAATGATTTTATATTTTGAGATTTGAAAATAAATGAATTAATTTTTGAGTCTCACATGGGATGATCACCTACCATTGATAGAGTTAGCGTACAACAACAGTTACCACTCGAGTATTGGGATGACACCTTATGAGGCGTTATATGGGCGGAGATGCTGGAGTATAGTATATTGGGACGTTGAGGGCCTACGGTAGATAGAGGGGTCGGAGTTAGTGCAGCAGACTCTCGAGAAAGTGAATGTGGTAAAGATGTGAACCCCATTTTCGTTAAATTCATTTTCAATAAACCTCGATTTTAGCACTCTCTTTTTTTTAATAGCAACACCTTTCAAATAAAGAGAACATATATGTATACATACAAATATATAAAGTGGCAAACATGCATTTCATTTAAACCGGCCTAAAATACAAATCATGTGTAAAATATGCAGAAGCAAATGGTTTCAGTTTAAAACAATGCAGGTGCCAATGATCTACACTATGTCAAGTATAGATGTATAAAAGGCAAAATGTGTAAGTCCAATAAAAATCCTCTAGGAGCCAACCTATCCGCAAGGTATCACACGTCCAACTCTGCCCAAAAGAATGTCTCAACACCAGCTACTATCGATTTGCACACATTAAGCAAAGCACAGGTGAGTATTTAAAATACTCAATAAGCGACCCCTCAGTGTTATTATTAAACTGAGGTGCAGGGGAGTCTTCGGCCAATACAGCCTAACCTCCCTAATGGCATGGGCATAAGCCCCACTTGATATGATTATATGAGCCAAACATACAATTCATACATTACATCAACCCATACTGTTGTGCAAGCACATGTTTAACAGAAGACTACACTTCGTATTCGACTCATCACCGCACCAAAATCGAAAAACACATAACTCATTTATCATTTCTCATTTCTCAAAGGCATATAACCAAGCTCATGTATAATTAAGTCACTCATACATAATTCATCATCCACAAAACAAGCAACACACATACATTCAATCATTAACAACACAACACACTAAAGTAAGTTTCAAAAGTACTTACCTCGAGCTCCAAGACTCAATCCGTCGCCCAATTCCTAAGTCGGGTTTCGAATGACGTTACCTTCACACATATAATCACATTTCATAGCATTCAACATACAATATACCTTATTTAAACCTCCCCTATTGTTTTTACCTAAAATCCCCAAAATTCCCTAAAATCCTAATATCTTAAATCTCACCAAATCTTATGTTTTAGGGTTAAAGGTTTATGGAATCATAAACTACAATGAGAACCTATCAAAACCTACCAAATGAAGATATTTTCCATCACATTTCAGATCATGATCAAGAATTTCACCTTCTTTCTCGTCACTTTAAACCCAACGAGAGGAGGAATCGATGG
The DNA here is from genome assembly GCA_948193385.1 of Breynia disticha f. nivosa. Lineage (NCBI taxonomy): Eukaryota > Viridiplantae > Streptophyta > Magnoliopsida > Malpighiales > Phyllanthaceae > Breynia > Breynia disticha. Next base: position 14,285 of record CANYCX010076106.1, read on the forward strand.
AGAGCACAATCGCTATTAATCTGCTGAAAATCGGGGGGTTGTTGGTAGGTTAATTGTTTGGAAGACTCTAAAATGATGGTTTGAGAGTTTTGGAAGGGTTTGAGTGAAGAATTAAGAAGAATGCACGGTCCTATCTTGATACAGATGTTGGGCACAGCCTTAGGCACAGGCCGTGCCTCAGGTCGTGTCCCACCTTTTCTCGCACGGTCTGGGCACGGCTCATTCCCACAACTCGTGCCAACCCTTCCAGCAGCGACGAGGAAGCTTCATGGCACGATCATGCCGATCTCGTGCTCATCTACTGTGGCTTCGAATTTATAGCAGAATTAGCAGTTTTTAACTTCGGTTTTCCCGTTTATTTCCATATAAATTAATTACAACAAGTTCCGGGGCATTACATCTCTCCCCCTTAAGACATTTTGTCCCTGAAATCGAAACAAATTAGATTTCTAAAACCCAAACACTGAACTTAGCTACAAATCATAAATAAACTTTTAAACTTAAAATCAAGAATTCCAACTTAGCACTCTTACTCGGACACTCAACAAGGATTAAAAACATACATCAAACACTTCAAGTATGGGGAAACAAATGTGGGTACCGCTCTCGCATATCGCTCTGCACCTTCCAAGTCGCCTCCTTAGGTGAGTGGAAACTCCACTTCACCTTCACAATTGGAATCTCCCAATTCCTCAACTGTCGAATCTGCCGATCCAATATCTCCAATGGCTCCTCCTCGTAAGTAAGATCCTCCGAAATCTCTAAATCTAGAGTGCTAAGTACATGACTCGGATCGAAACGGTACCTCCTCAACATTGACACACGGAATACATTGTGGAGTCGGGATAGCTCCTCCCGTAACTACAACTGATATGCAAGTGGCCCAACCTTCTCAATAACCTCATAATGTCCCACGTATCTCGGGATCAACTTCCCTTTCTTTCCAAATCGAATTATGCCCATCCAACGAAACACCCTCAAGAATACTATGTCTCCGACCTCATAAGTCACCTATCCGTGGTGCCGATCAAAGTAATTCTTCTGGCAATCCTGGGTGGCCTGCATACATTTCTTCACCACATTCACTTTCTCAAGGGTCTGCTGCACTAACTTCGGTCCCTCAATCTGCCGTAGGCCCTCAACATCCCAATATGCTGGACTCCGACATCTCCGCCTATATAACTCCTCGTAAGGTGCCATCCCAATACTCGAGTGGTAACTATTGTTGTATACAAGCTCAATCAACGGTAGTGATCATCCTAGCTACCCCTGAACACCAGCACACAAGCTCTCAACATATCTTCTACGGTCTAGATAGTCTGCTCAAATTGACCATCAGTGTGGGGATGAAATGCAGTACTAAACCGCAGTCTGATACCCATAGCATCTTGAAAACTCTTCCAAAAACATGAAGTAAACCGCAGATATCTATTCTATACAAGCGACACAGGCACACCATGCAATCTCACAATCTCTACAACATACAAGCTTGTCCAAAGTGTCATCTTGCCGAATCGACAAGAAGTGTGCAGATTTTGTCAATATGTCCACTATAACCCACACGACATCATGCCTCCTAAACGTCCTCGGAAACATCATAATAAAATCCATAGTCACCTTTTCCCATGTCCACTCGGGAATCTCCAAAGGCTTCAGATTCCCTACTGGAGCTTGATGTTCTACCTTGATTTGTTGGCAAGGCAGACATCGAGCCATAAATTTAATGATCTCCTTGTTTATATTCATCCACCAATACATCCCTGTCATGTCTGTATACATCTTGGTATTGCCGGGATGCACTGAAAGTGGGAAGGAATGTGCCTCTGTCATCAGAACCTTCTTAACCTCAGCCAAGTCAGGAACACACAATCTATACCTCTAATACAACACTCGTTCATCATCAAACTTGTGCAGGGTAGTTGATTTCCATTTTTTTTACTTTCCTCTTTATCTTAATAAAAAATTCATCATCTTTTTGCCTCTCTGCTAATAGATCTCTCATCTGGGGTCGGACCTAAATGTTCGCTAACATCTCCCCCTGGACCAAATCAAGCTGCACTCTCAACGCTCTTAATGAAAATAAGGATTCTGCCTTATAAGTCACTGAATCCTCATCCTCTCTACCCTTCCAGCTCAACGCATCTGCAACCACATTAGCTTTACCCAGATGGTAATCGATAGTACAGTCATAGTCATTAAGAAGCTCAATCCATCTCCTCTATCTCAAATTTAACTCCCACTGCGTAGTAATGCATTTGAGGCTCTTGTGATCGGTAAAAATTTGGAAGGTCTAACCATACAAGTAATGCCTCCACAACTTTAAGGCGTGAATGATAGCGGCCAGCTCCAAATCGTGGCTCAGGTAATTGACTTAATGTTGTCTCAACTGTCTCAAAGTATAAGCAATTACCCTCCTATTCTGCATCAACACTCCTCCCAATCCCGCTTTAGAAGCGTCTGTATAAACCACAAGTATCGGAGCCTCCACTAACCTCTTTTTCAACTCCTAGAAGCTTCCCTTATATGGCTCATTCTAAATGAACGGTGTGTTCTTCTTTAGAAGATTGGTCATCGACCTCGCCACCTTAGAGAAATCAGCTATGAATCTCCGGTAATAACCTGACAATCCTAAGAAACTGCATACCTCAATCGCATTCCTAGGAGCCTCCCACTCCTGAACTACTTTTATCTTGCTGGGATCTGGCATCACACCCTTTGCAAAAATGACATGGCCTAGGAATACCACCTCACTTATTTAGAACTCATATTTGTCGAACATAGCATATAACTGTTTTTCCTTAAGTATCTCCAGCACCTCTCTCAGGCGTCCCTCATGCTCTAACTGATCTCAAGAATACACCAACACGTCATCTATAAAGATAACTACAAACCGATCTAAGTACGGCTAGAAAATCTTTTTCATCAAAGCCATAAAGGTTGCTGGAGCGTTAGTCAACCTGAATGGCATCACAGTGAACTCAAAGTGGCCGTACCAAGTCCTAAACGTGGTCTTAGGAATGGAGCTGCCAGTACCCCGATCTCAAATCAATTTTAGAACATCGTGGCTCCCCTCAACTGATCTATCAAGTTATCAATCCTCGACAGTGTATACTTATTCTTCACCGTTAAGTTATTCAGCTGCCGGTAATCTACACACAACCGCAAGCTCTCATCTGTTGAATAAAATGAAGTATTCATTTATATGTTTTGATAATGTGCTAATTTGATAATATGCTAAATTGATAAATATGTTAAGTATTATATTTCTTTTGATATTGTGCTAAATTGAAAAATATGTTAGGAATTATTTGTGT